>LJIJ01004382.1:0-15002 GCA_001718145.1 Orchesella cincta
GTGAATAGTAATACTCGACCTTCTCTTCTGAATCCATGGTAAGGCGTCTCTGCCATGAAACATTGGCACGAACCTTTTAACTTTCCAGCATCAGCCAACAAGGGAAACATACGGCTCAGACTTTAATAAACAGTTTTCCTGACGATTTACGGTTACTTAGTGAACTCCGGTTGTGATTTGTTCCTCATACGGTTCAAAATACAAGAAGAACCAGGTTAATGAGATAAGCAAATGATACAATTCTAGAGGAGCATCCCCGCCTTAAAAAAGAAGTTGAAAAGTTAAGGGCTCGATTATTTCTTGCTGATTTCTTAATAGCCGCAGCAGACTTCCGACTAGCGCGCAGAAAGCTCGACTAGCCGCAAACAGTTTTCATCTTGCTTGCCTTAAAGATGATAAAGAAACAGGTTAATAAACCCTGTTACTTACCCGTTCAGTACTCATTAGTGTTTCGGACTCCTTACGAATTCAGGTTCCTGAAAGGCAACTCTTAACAACCGTGAAGAACTCGTTCGCCGCCTTGCTTCCGATGTACGACAGTTGTGGCAAGATGCTATCTTGCGGTATGCTTTCGTGACATTATTCCAATAACAATTATTTTTATTGCATCTCTTCAACTTAGTGCTCCTGCATGAGAGTGGCCTGCCGAATCGTCTGGTGCAGTACCCAAATACTCAGAAAAAGAAACTACCAGTATTTGCAGTTTAATTAGAAAAGTTCATAATGCAAAATAATGCAGGCAGCTTCGAACTCCTTAGTGAATTTTGACATTATCCGGTTTACTGCATTTACGAAGAAGAAAATTAAGCTCTGTGTTCAGTTTACCTTAACTATAAAGTGATTATCAAATTCCCTTCCTTCTAAACTGCGAACTCCTCATTTTAATATTATACAACGCCACTCACAGACTATTGAAGAACTTTGGGCAATACTGCATTACTCGTGAAAACTGGTTTAGTGAGTTTTTTGACTAAAAGTGAGAGTGTACTTTTTGAGCCTCACAAAATTTGGGTGTGAATACTTTTTGTAGCAGAGGCTTAAAAAACAGTGATGATAAACATATATACCCAACTCATACAACTAACATTTTGTTCACTATCACCCAAGTTTAACAATAACTAAAAATATACTCTCAAGTTATACATTGAAACCTTGGCCGTGTTTACTAACGGCTGCAGAAATCCATTTAGATATTGGAAAGTACTTACGTTTTGTAGTGGAGTTGGAGTTGTATACTTAGCATTACAACCAGGACTCCCTGACTTTGAAATTCATCTCCAGCATATCAATAATAGTTTGAGATTCCTTCATCGGAAAAGTGGGGATTTACCTACGAAGCCGAAGGCTTCATACAACTTAAGCAATGTTTCCACACTTTTACAAGTTGGGCCTAATTTACATCACGGAGTCCACCGGGCCCAGCAACAGGTTTGATGTTCATATCTATCGAACCTGGGGAGATTCCAACTGGGAGGACCTTGGAATGATCTTACCATTCCTGCAGTACGGGACGCACCAGTGTTGTGGTCCTCTATCCATCCGATCGGGAGTTTCTCCAGTACTACAATATTCAGCTACACCGACGAGTTCAGATCATTGAGATGGACTACGTGTTAGAGGTTCGGTCCCCAAAATGGCTTGTAAACATCTTTTCAGATCTAGCCTATGCCATGGCAAGATCTCATGACCGTCCCATGCGACCACGACACAAGTTAAAGGTAGCTTGTGATGTACTCGGGAACCGCAACCCGACTTGCGTTTCATCCTCAAGAGACTGTTTTATGAACTAAAAGATATACTATCTCTTACGAGGACTTTAGGGACGCCCACAGCCAGTTCTTCCTCCTGAACCTCCTCCAATTGCAAGACGCGCCTTCGCCAATATTTCTACCACAGCGACGAAAGCGAGAGTGATGGAGATGATCCTATGGGCACAATGCGCCCTCTCATCCTCCCGCGGATAACAACAACAATTTACCACCTCCTCCAGTGGTTATCGCTGACAGCGATACCGATTTTGATGACTCCATTGAACCACAACCTCAAGAACGACAAGACGGCGAAGCTGAACAACGGAGTGATAATGCTGGTCCCCCAACTTATGCAAACAACGAACCTCCGAATATCAACTATGAGGAGGAGGAGGATGACGGTATTGTTATCCTTAAAGTAATTAAGAAACAGCGATTAACCTAATGTTAATTCACTGAAACTTCTCTTTTCCCTTCTTAAAACACTTCTTCATCTAACTCTTTACCACTCTTGTCTGCCACTTTCAAGTAACTATTTATGATACAAGAAATTAACAAAAATGAGCGACTTTTTTCAGTTCACTACACTTTTCGTGTTTATAAAGAACCCTTCCGTACATAAGTCAGTAGATTCTATAAAAGCATCACTTTATTCGTATTATAAGCATGTAAGCCTAAGGACACAAGGTATAATATGACTGCTGTAACTCCATCTTTCATAACTTCCTCTTAAAAAACTAATTCTATAAATCTTTTCTACATTCTTCACAAACTCTAGGGTTTAGAGCCACTCAACTCCTTTTAGTAAGCAAAAAATGTTTCATATGCATGTTCCCCATTTAAACATTTTTACTATTCATGAAGTGTGCTAACAACACACCCACTCTGTACGTTATCGAGGTTATAACAAGTAAAAGGTCCCGGATATGACATCCGCATTATTAATTTTTAATGTATTGTGTACGCACGCAATTAGATGCATTTTACACTCGCTGCCTTGCTAACAGAGACAGATAAGGAACGAGATTCAATTTAGTTCATCGCTATTGAGACTGGCTGCAGGTTTATGTAAAGGTCCACTAACTAAAAGTACGTATTTTATAGTCGGCTAGTTATAAAAGTTTTCGGAAGATTTCTTGTTCATTCTAGAAAATATTTAGGCATGTATTTTAGGTATTATTGTGACAATGTGTAAGGCACAGTATAGTTTTAGATTTGTACACAAGAACGGTGTATTCATTTTAATTTACGAGCAGCACGGTAATAATTGGAGTAATAAATTTGTATCTCTACATCAATTTTCTTTCACGCACCACTGCGTTGTAATAATTCGTAGTAATCAATTTCAAAAATTTTAAATACATTTTTAAGCGTATCCAGTTTTTCAATAACATAGTTTCTACTTATAGAATCTTGAATTGCCTTAACATAAACCATCTGGTTCACAAACTTTGCTAAAAAAATTGGTTACTACGAATTATTACAACGCAGTGTGCGTGAAAGAAAATGATGTAGAGATACAAATTTATTACTCCAATTATTACGCGTGCTGCTCGTAATTAGAACTTACACCGCTCGTGCGTACAAATCTCAAACTATACTGTGCCTTACACATTGTCACAATTATACTAAAATACATGCCTAAATATTTTCTAGAATGAACAAGAAATCTTCCGAAAACTTTTATAACTAGCCGACTATAAAATACGTACTTTTAGTTAGTGGACCTTTACATAAACCTGCAGCCAGTCTCAATAGCGATGAACTAAATTGAATCTCGTTCCTTATCTGTCTCTTGTTAGCAAGGCAGCGAGTGTAAAATGCAATCTAATTGCGTGCGTACACAATACATTTTTAAAATTAATAATGCGGATGTCATATCCGGGACCTTCTTACTTGTTATAACCTCGATAACGTACAGAGTGGGTGTTGTTGTAGCACACTTCATGAATAGTAAAAAATGTTTAAATGGGGAAACATGCATATGAAACATTTTTGCTTACTAAAAAGGAGTGAGTGGGTCTAAACCCTAGAGTTTGTGAAGAATGTAGAAAAGATTTATAGAATTAGTTTTTTAAGAGGAAGTTATGAAAGATGGAGTTACAGCAGTCATATTATACCTTGTGTCCTTAGGCTTACATGCTTATAAATACGAATAAAGTGATGCTTTTATAGAAATCTACTGACTTATGTACGGAAGGGTTCTTTATAAACACGAAAAGTGTAGTGAACTGAAAAAAGTCGCTCATTTTGTTAATTTCTTGTATCATAAATATTCAAAGTTCTTGAAAGTTGTAGACAAGAGTATTAAAGAGTTAGATAAAGAAGTGTTTAAGAAGAAAAAGGAAGTTTCAACGAATTAACATTAAATTAATCGCTGTTTCTTAATTACTTTGAGGATAACAATACCGTCATCCTCCTCCTCCTCATAGTTGATATTCGGAGGTTCGTTGTTTGCATAAGTTGGGGGACCAGCATTATCACTCCGTTGTTCAGCTTCGCGTCTTGTCGTTCTTGAGGTTGTGGTTCAATGGAGTCATCAAAATCGGTATCGCTGTCAGCGATAACCACTGGAGGAGGTGGTAAATTGTTGTTGTTATCCGCGGAGGATGAGAGGGCGCATTGTGCCCCATAGGATCATCTCCATCACTCTCGCTTTCGTCGCTGTGGTAGAAAATATTGGGCGAAGGCGGTCTTGCAATTGGAGGAGGTTCAGGAGGAAGAACTGGCTGTGGGCGGTCCCTAAAGTCCTCGTAAGAGATAGTGTATCTTAGTTCATAAAACAGTCTCTTGAGGATGAAACGCAAGTCGGGGTTGCGGTTTCCCGAGTACATCACAAGCTACCTTTAACTTGTGTCGTGGTCGCATGGGACGGTCATGAGATCTTGCCATGGCATAGGCTAGATCTGAAAAGATGTTTACAAGCCATTTTGGGGACCGAACCTCTAACACGTAGTCCATCTCAATGATCTGAACTCGTCGGTGTAGCTGAATATTGTAGTACTGAGAAACTCCCGATCGGATGGATAGAGGACCACAACCACTGGTGCGTCCCGTACTGCAGGAATGGTAAGATCATTCCCAAGGTCCTGCCAGTTGGAATCTCCCCAGGTTCGATATATATGAACATCAAACCTGTTGCTGGGCCCGGTGGACTCCGTGATGTAAAATTAGGCCCAACTTGTAAAAGTGTGGAAACATTGCTTAAGTTGTATGAAGCCTTCGGCTTCGTAGGTAAATCCCACACTTATTCCGGTGAAGGAATCTCAAACTATTATTGATATGCTGGAGATGAATTTCAAAGTCAGGGAGTCCTGGTTGTAATGCTAAGTAATACAACTCCAACTCCACTACAAAACGTAAATACTTTCCAATATCTAAATTGGATTCTGCAGCCGTTAGTAAACACGGCCAAAGGTTCAATGTATAACTTGAGAGTATATTTTTAGTTATTGTTAAACGGTGATAGACAAACAAAATGTTAGTTGTATGGTTGGGTATATATGTTATCATCACTGTTTTCAAGCCTCTGCACAAAAAGTATTTCACACCCAAATTTTGTGAGGCTCAAAAGTACACTCTCACTTTTAGTCAATAACTCACTAAACCAGTTTTCACGAGTAATGGCAGTATTGCCCCAACGTTTCTCAATAATCTGTGAGTGTCGTTGTATAATGTTAAAATGAGGAGTTCGCAGTGATAGAAGAAGGGAATTTTGATGATCACTTTATAGTTAAGGTAAAACTGAACACAGAGCTTAATTTTCTTCTTCGTAAATGCAGTAAACCGGATAATGTCAAAATTCACTAATGAGTTCGAAGCTGCCTGCATTATTTTGCATTATGAACTTTTTCATAATAAACTGCAAATACTGGAGTAGTTTCTTTTTCTGAGTATTTGGGTACTGCACCAAGACGATTCGGCAGCCACTCTCATGCAGGAGCACTAAGTTTGAAGAGATGCAATAAAAAAATTGTTTATTGGAATAATGTCACGAAAAGCATACCGCAAGATAGCATCTTGCCACAACTGTCGTACATCGGAAGCAAGGCGAACAAGTTCTTCACGGTTGTTAAGAGTTGCACTTTCAGGAACCTGAATTCGTAAGGAGTACCGAAACACTAAATGAGTACTGAACGGTAAGTAACAGGGTTATAAACCTGTTTTTATCATCTTTAAGGCAAGCAAGATGAAAACTGTTTGCAGCTAGTCGAGCTTTCTGCGCCGCTAGTCGGAAGTCTGCTGCGGCTATTAAGAAATCAGCAAGAAATAATCGAGCCCTTAACTTTTCAACTTCTTTTTAAGGCGGGGATGGTCCTCTAGAACTTGTATCATTTGCTTATACTCATTAACCTGGTTCTTCTTAGTATTTTTGAACCGTATGAGGAACAAATCACAACCGGAGTTCACTAAGTAACGTAAATCGTCAGGAAAACTGTTTATTAAAGTCTGAGCCGTAGTGTTTCCCTTTGTTGCTGATGCGGCAATAGTTAAAAGGTCGTGCCAATGTTTCATGGCCAGAAGAGCTGCCTTTTTTACCATGGGAATTTCAAAGGAGAAGTCGAGTTTATTACTATTCACTTTGACTCTCAAACTATAGTGCTGAAGTAGTTTAATATTTAGAGGACCAGGCGTGGGCAAATATTTAATTTTGTACGAATCATGATGATGTTCACGATCTGAAAGTTGAAGTTGAAATGTGAGAGGACCAAACAGATCAAGCAGATATGTTGGTGGAATTCAACTCCTGATCGTTCTTCCTGTCAACCTTATCATCGAGATGCTTCAGGATCTCCCAATGTTAGTCCTCCCGAATAACGTAACTGAAATGCGTACATAGGTAACACAGGAAAATAGTTAGGAAGATACGATCAGGATTGAATTCCACCAACATATCTGCTTGATGCTGGTTTGGTCCTCGTCACATTCAACTTCAACTTTCAGATCGTGAACATCATCATGATTCGTACAAAAATTAAATATTTGCCCACGCCTGGTCCTCTAAATATTAAACTACTTCAGCACTATAGTTTGAGAGTCAAAGTGAATAGTAATAAACTCGACTTCTCCTTTGAAATTCCCATGGTAAAAAAGGCAGCTCTTCTGGCCATGAAACATTGCACGACCTTTTAACTATTGCCGCATCAGCAACAAAAGGAAACACTACGGCTCAGACTTTAATAAACACTTTTCCTGACGATTTACGTTACTTAGTGAACTCCGGTTGTGATTTGTTCCTCATACGGTTCAAAAATACTAAGAAGAACCAGGTTAATGAGTATAAGCAAATGATACAAGTTCTAGAGGACCATCCCGCCTTAAAAAGAAGTTGAAAAGTTAAGGGCTCGATTATTTCTTGCTGATTTCTTAATAGCCGCAGCAGACTTCCGACTAGCGGCGCAGAAAGCTCGACTAGCCGCAAACAGTTTTCATCTTGCTTGCCTTAAGATGATAAAAAACAGGTTTATAACCCTGTTACTTACCCGTTCAGTACTCATTTAGTGTTTCGGTACTCCTTACGAATTCAGGTTCCTGAAAGTGCAACTCTTAACAACCGTGAAGAACTTGTTCGCCTTGCTTCCGATGTACGACAGTTGTGGCAAGATGCTATCTTGCGTATGCTTTTCGTGACATTATTCCAATAAACAATTATTTTTATTGCATCTCTTCAAACTTAGTGCTCCTGCATGAGAGTGGGCCGAATCGTTTTGGTGCAGTACCCAAATACTCAGAAAAAGAAACTACTCCAGTATTTGCAGTTTATTATGAAAAAGTTCATAATGCAAAATAATGCAGGCAGCTTCGAACTCATTAGTGAATTTTGACATTATCCGGTTTACTGCATTTACGAAGAAGAAAATTAAGCTCTGTGTTCAGTTTTACCTTAACTATAAAGTGATCATCAAAATTCCCTTTCCTTCTATCACTGCGAACTCCTCATTTTAATATTATACAACGCCACTCACAGACTATTGAGAAACTTTGGGGCAATACTGCCATTACTCGTGAAAACTGGTTTAGTGAGTTTTTGACTAAAAAGTGAGAGTGTACTTTTGAGCCTCACAAAATTTGGGTGTGAAATACTTTTTGTACAGAGGCTTAAAAACAGTGATGATAACATATATACCCAACCATACAACTAACATTTTGGTTCACTATCACCCAAGTTTAACAATAACTAAAAATATACTCTCAAGTTATACATTGAACCTTTGGCCGTGTTTACTAACGGCTGCAGAATCCAATTTAGATATTGGAAAGTATTTACGTTTTGTAGTGGAGTTGGAGTTGTATTACTTAGCATTACAACCAGGACTCCCTGACTTTGAAATTCATCTCCAGCATATCAATAATAGTTTGAGATTCCTTCATCGGAATAAGTGTGGGATTTACCTACGAAGCCGAAGGCTTCATACAACTTAAGCAATGTTTCCACACTTTTACAAGTTGGGCCTAATTTACATCACGGAGTCCACCGGGCCCAGCAACAGGTTTGATGTTCATATCTATCGAACCTGGGGAGATTCCAACTGGGAGGACCTTGGAATGATCTTACCATTCCTGCAGTACGGGACGCACCAGTGGTTGTGGTCCTCTATCCATCCGATCGGGAGTTTCTCCAGTACTACAATATTCAGCTACACCGACGAGTTCAGATCATTGAGATGGACTACGTGTTAGAGGTTCGGTCCCCAAAATGGCTTGTAAACATCTTTTCAGATCTAGCCTATGCCATGGCAAGATCTCATGACCGTCCCATGCGACCACGACAAGTTAAAGGTAGCTTGTGATGTACTCGGGAACCGCAACCCCGACTTGCGTTTCATCCTCAAGAGACTGTTTTATGAACTAAGATACACTATCTCTTACGAGGACTTTAGGGACCGCCCACAGCCAGTTCTTCCTCCTGAACCTCCTCCAATTGCAAGACCGCCTTCGCCCAATATTTTCTACCACAGCGACGAAAGCGAGAGTGATGGAGATGATCCTATGGGGCACAATGCGCCCTCTCATCCTCCCGCGGATAACAACAACAATTTACCACCTCCTCCAGTGGTTATCGCTGACAGCGATACCGATTTTGATGACACCATTGAACCACAACCTCAAGAACGACAAAACGACGAAGCTGAACAACGGAGTAATAAAGCAGGTCCCCCAACTCATGCAAACAACGAACCTCCGAATATCAACTATGAGGAGGAGGATGATGGTATTGTTATCCTCAAAGTAATTAAGAAACAGCGATTAACTTAATGTTAATTCGCTGAAACTTCCTTTTTCCCTTCTTAAACACTTCTTTATCTAACTCTTTAATACTCTTGTCTACAACTTTCAAGAACTTTGGAATATTTATGATACAAGAAATTAACAAAATGAGCGATTTTTTCAGTTCACTACACTTTTCGTGTTTATAAAGAACCCTTCCGTACATAAGTCAGTAGATTTCTATAAAAGCATCACTTTATTCGTATTTATAAGCATGTAAGCCTAAGGACACAAGGTATAATATGACTGCTGTAACTCCATCTTTCATAACTTCCTCTTAAAAAACTATTTCTATAAATCTTTTCTACATTTTTCACAAACTCGGGGTTTAGACCCACTCACTCCTTTTAGTAAGCAAAAAATGTTTCATATGCATGTTTCCCCATTTAAACATTTTTACTATTCATGAAGTGTGCTAACAACACACCCACTCTGTACGTTATCGAGGTTATAACAAGTAAGAAGGTCCCGGATATGACATCCGCATTATTAATTTTTAAATGTATTGTGTACGCACGCAATTAGATTGCATTTTACACTCGCTGCCTTGCTAACAAGAGACAGATAAGGAACGAGATTCAATTTAGTTCATCGCTATTGAGACTGGCTGCAGGTTTATGTAAAGGTCCACTAACTAAAAGTACGTATTTTATAGTCGGCTAGTTATAAAAGTTTTCGGAAGATTTCTTGTTCATTCTAGAAAATATTTAGGCATGTATTTTAGGTATAATTGTGACAATGTGTAAGGCACAGTATAGTTTGAGATTTGTACGCACGAGCGGTGTAAGTTCTAATTACGAGCAGCACGGAATAATTGGAGTAATAAATTTGTATCTCTACATCAATTTTCTTTCACGCACTACTGCGTTGTAATAATTCGTAGTAACCAATTTTTAGCAAAGTTTGTGAACCAGATGGGTTTATGTTAAGGCAATTCAAGATTCTATAAGTAGAACTATGTATTGAAAACTGGATACGCTTAAAAATGTATAAAATTTTGAATTTGATTAGTATACAAATGATTGGAACAACTTTGTAAATAGTTACATAATATTGTTAAGGTGTACATTATTTATAACTTCTAGGTATATATGGTTAAGAATTGTGAACTCGTTTTAAACAGGTTGACTTCATAGTGCATTCACGAGGGGTAACAAGAGACTACCCACCGTACATGCGCGGAAGACCATGTGTTCTGGCAATAATCTGGTAATAGTGTATGGTTCAAGACTGCAAATATCCGCAGTCCTACTTCAAGGTAAAATGTCAAAATATTTATACACTCAAACTTTCATTCAAAGAAATTCAAGGTACAAGCATGTATTTGTATGTAAACCATGATCTGTTTTCAACAAATGCATACAAAATTGAGTACATCATCCAATAGGTTTCATACACTTCATTGTGTTTACAAGTATTTCATCCATATTAGAAATAGCTAAAAAACCACTTCAACATAACACGTAGAACACAACTAATAAGGTATCTCGGTTATGTAGATACGGGAGAGGATAGACTGTGTGCTATTATAAAGCACCTTTTGTGTTCACTAATATGTTCCTCATAGGAGCACGAAAACATATGCACCTCCTTGCTGGGTATCTTTTTTATCTTTCGGGAAGTACCCACAAGGAAGTAAATAGCAAGTGAGCGTACGTGAAGTATGTACGCATACATAACAACTTAGCAAATACGAAAGGATACGCAATATACACTCCTACTAACCCTCACCTTCACCATTATACCAAAAGGAGCTATTGACGATGTATATATCTTTCATTAGTTCATAAGATTCTTCTTATTATCATGGGTATACTCACACACTTTGTTTCATACAGAGAGTAGTCGGGTCTTGTAAAAATCTGAAGACTGACTAAAAATACACTCATGTGTTCATTCCTCACGGGGAAGCTCAGCATACCTTTATAAATATTATATTACAAGTTATATATAAGTATTAACCCGGTACATAAGATTGTTTTCATAATACACACATACTACCACTTGTGTTTTTTGAGTAAACATAGCCGCTATTTTACAGTTCAGCAAAAGGCAAGGATCCAAGGGGACATATCTTCATGAAAATATATTACGCTTAAACGTAATGAAAAACGTGAAAAATCGAGCATTAATCAAAAGTGTGTCGCATTTGGAGGTCATGGCATTGCTTAGGGCCATAGGATTGCCTATAAGTTACAGTAACAAGTAGGTATCATAATGATGTAATTTTGGAGGACCACGTTCATATAGCACATTATACTTGAACCAAACAGATTTTTTGAAAAATATTTGATGAAGAAAATTGACAGAAAGAGTACAAAGCCACCACGACAGAAAAAGGTTCAAACCTAACTAACATGGATAGGTATTGCCATTTCCAGTTTAGAGCCGTAAAATGAGCATGGGACTATTTAGGCCATCTGTCACCAGAGCCAAAGGACCACTACAAACAAATGGAACGTTTAAGTGATACGTAAAGCTCTGTAATTGTGGCACCTACCGGCACCTTTAAGCCAGGTTAGTTTATAGGAGAGACTCTAAAGCCTGTGTTAAGATGATTAAGCTCATAGGACTGCGGTTGTAGCACTCCTTAGCATCTGGTAGAGTTACTAATTTACGTGCAGGCTAGACTGTCATGTTATAGGTTTTCAGTAAGGTGTATTCAAGGTCTTTATCTCAAGGAAAGCAATTATAACGTATAGATACATATAGATTAATATTCTCCTTTCTTGTGCATATAATAATAAAGCAGTATGATACTTATCCACCGCAGAATGAGTGACGTTTTTACTCATCTTTGAGTTATTAAAACCAGAGCGCAATACTTCGTAGCCTTAGCATATTTCCCCCAACCTAGTTTTCAAATAACCTACCTGTGTGCAGGAAAACTAGTTTTTTCTGACTATGAGTGGTATATATATTACGTAGCCTTTCCTTTAATTTCGTTAAAGATACTCAAAATAGATATATCTTCAAGTAATTCGAAAACGTTGATAATGTTTTCCACTTATAACACTTTTGCTATTATACACTGTCCAATTTTCAAACCTAAATGTTCCTCAGCAATTTTGAGAAAAATATCAAAGACTAGCGGAATTACTCAAAGATATGCTTTTATTCACCATTTCTATGCAAAAGCTCCTCGTAAACTAAATTGAGTACACAGTTATAGCTGCAGTCAGAGCAGCAGGTAGGCTAGCCGTTGATATGGTCACATTGATCCCATGCCAATTTTATCTTGCTATAACGACTCATAACTACCACCACTACATTCGATTAAAGGAGTTAATGCAAGCAAAACAAGAGTTTCCATGACATGCCCAAGGCAAGGTTCATAAATTACTTATTCAGTCAAGTATAAAAAGGTCAGTTATCCAAAATCATTAATTCAATTACAATCCTTTCTTGCACATTTTTATCCAATTTGTCCTTATTGACATACCCCTTGTTACAAACACCACATTTAAACTTTCTACCCTTATGAATACTGTTCACATGCTTACTCCTTGCTGAGGAGCTAGCGAAATTCTTCCCGCAATAGTGGCACTCTGTATTCCGTCTTTTTTGATAGCTTTCTCCTCCCATTTCCTCTTCCTTTCCTCTGCTTGTTGAATCTTTGTGAGCACCTGATCCTCCTTCAAAATAGCATCCGGTATAGACAGCACCTCGAAATGGTTTCGTGCCGTTATTACTCTGCATTCCGGGCATTTTAGACGCATATGCCTATATGGAATCTGGCTGCGTTTGGCAGCAGCCCTTTTCTCACCAGGTTTGTTGATGCTGCATGAGGCAACCATGACAAAGAGGGTGAGCTCGTAAACATGCCCTGTTGAAAAATCGTGCATGATTCTTAATGTTGGCTCCTCCAGGCATATTATGCAGTGTAGGTTTTGTTTCTGTTGGTAATATAACAAACAAACAATTTTTATTTTAAGCTAATTAACTTCCTTTTCTGCCACGCAATTTATGAAAAAATATATAATATAAATATATAATTAGAACCCCGTGCTTACTTCAGAACTCCCTTGGCCAGCCTTGGCTTCTTTACTTTCCGTATACAAGAATGAACAAGTCGCCATCGCTGTCACACTCTCTTGCTGCAAGTTCATGATGTAGAGAAAAAAACTCGAATCTTAATAGTAATGATAATTGTAGAGGGTTGTAGTGTGTAGCCTAAAGGTAAGCCACAGAATGACCTTGTGGAAAAACGAATGGGTTTTTATAGCTCAAAGGAGCAGGTATAGGCCTTAAGTTCTTCACCACAAATGTTACATTTTTGGTCTTTTTAATTTAGCTTTTATGACTATAAATTACCAAGTTACCTTTTTGCAAACCGCCGACTTCTTTGTCGGAAGGGTAGGTATGTCAATACCAGTACAAGGTATTGAGGTTTTTATGTAACGGGGTTTATATTGCCTAGTGTAAGTGTATCATACCCGGCTTTCACTTTTGACTAAGCTGGGTATTGAACTTTCCGTGGTTCATGCGCGTACGAATGGACCACCTAGAATATAAGACGTGGTAATGTTAGTATGTATGTTAGTAGACGTAGTATGTAATAGGAGCCAGAGGTCGGTAATCCCGAAAAATGGGGTCCTGGATTACGGATTGTGAATTAGCTTTTCTGATATTGTGGATTGGGATTAAAACTTGGGATTGCTCCCGATTTTCGGGATTGTGGATTACGGATTATGCTAAAGGCGGATTTATAAACCCGGGATTACGGGATTGGGATTACGTAATCCATAATCCCAATCCATGATTTCAAATTTCTTAAAAGGGCGCAAACACGACAGTAGTTATTCTACACTTGTTTCATTTAATTTTCCGTTATTTAATACTATTTCAAAGCACAAAACTTATTAAAAATTCGTTGCATTTCATAATTTTTATTACATCGCAATATCAGAAAAGGATTTCCTTTTCGAAATTTTTTTAAATGGTTTATTGCTACCAATATTTAATTGAGGTTGTGAGAATGATCCAACCATTTTAAAATTCAGTTACAACTTCAATTAAAAATATAGTACCTCTGAGTATTCAAAACTGACAAGACTGAAAATCAAGGTATTTATTACATGACGTTTTAGGAATTTGGAATGTAAATACGAAGAAAAGCTTAAGTTAGACAGAAAACTTTTACTATTGTTTAACGCGTTTTAACAGAAAATAACATGCAGTATTTTGTTATTCATTCATTTCTATCGCGAAGGATTGCTGGTTGTGTTGCGCATGCGTAAAGCTTTCGGAAAAATTCAATTCACATAATCCGGATTGGGATTACGGATTGATGCAAATTCTAATTTCGATATCGGGATTGATTAGGGATTACGATGTATGAATTTGATTATTGGGATTACGGATTTGGGATTATCATTTTTAAAATTTATCTCCGGATTGGGATTACGGATTATAATCCATAATCCAATCCCGTAATCCGATTACCATAATCCGGGATTATACCGACCTCTGATAGGAGCACTCCGTGCTCATCTGTAAAACCTTTGTAATCTCCCCACTCGGGAACAGTTTCCATTTCACATTCTATTAATAAAGACCTCTCTGAAAACAACCACTTCTCCTCTATCTATCCATCATCATCATTTATTACCCATAATCAAGTCACCCCAATAAAGGCTTGGTGACAGTATGAATAAAGAAACTATTAGTAAGTATTTTAATGGAAGGGATTTAACTATTAATGGTGTTTCGCCGGTTGATACGATTGCGGATGGGGCTGCAGTAAAGGGTATAGAACTTGCTGTAGCAGCAATTAAACAAGGTCGCGATAATGAAACCACTCTGTAAAGTTGTACAATTCAAATTTACAATTCAAACTGAAACCGTCAAACGCGCAGTTTCAAACAGTAATAAGAATTTGTAAGTATAACTGAATTTCAAATGCAATAATAACTTATTCGGCATGAAATATATTATTTGAATAGGCATTTAATTTTATTGCTACTAAACCTTTCAACTGCT
>LJIJ01004383.1:0-15000 GCA_001718145.1 Orchesella cincta
AGTTGGGTTTGTTTTGGTTTGTGTGTGTATTTGAATGCTTGCATAGTCTTATATGAACTAGTCATCATGATCAGAAAAAACAGACTGTGGCGGAAGGAATTCCAATGCAACGAGCACGCGTTGAGGATATAGGAAGTTATGCTATTTGTTGTGTTATAGATTCGTATCTAATTATACTTATTATATTATGTAATTTGAATTGCAAAATTATGAATAAAACGGAAGAGAGGTGGTAATTATTTTAATATAAATTCTGGATAATTAGAGAATTTCAGTATTAAAATGGTTTGTATTATGATATATAAATATAAGGGTATTTGCACAGTTATTGGTATTTGTATTTTAAGAACAGTTGAATATCATCAGGGCAAATTGCTTCTTAAATTGGCCTGTTTTGTTGGTGATTATTTAAGATGGGTTTTAGTTTGGTGTAGGTTGTTTTCAGCATTCTTAAGTTAGATTGTGCTTGTAGACGTTGAGAGGTGAGGTTCTGTATTGCTGCTTGCTTCAACGGGTTTTCTTTGTCGGTTGAGGATCGTAGAATCATGGCAACAATTCCTTAAGTGGTTAAAGAAGAAGGTAGGATGAGTTTTTTTAATGGTTATGTTCTTTCATTTCTATTTGGGTCGCAGCTCTATTGATGGGAAGAAAGGGTTTAGTGCTTCTGCTCACGCTGGTTGGTGTGAGTTCCAGATGAGTTTTGGAGTTCTGCCGATTCCAGTTTTATAAAACTAACTGAGCGAAATGGGAGCCGAGTAAGCTATTGCACCTCCATTCCTGAGTTGAAGTGTGAGGGAGACGGGCTCGGGAAGCGGGAAATCGTTGAGATTGATTCTGTCATGTTATGACTGGATCTGCGGTATATTTTTAATAAATCTATAAAGTAACGTATGTTTTCAAAGCAGTATTTTCTGAATTTCCATGGAATACCATTAAAAATCATTTCTCTGATGAGGAGAATGGTTGGGTATGTAGGAAGAGTTGGAGGTGTGCTATTCAACCCAGCTCAGAGATTGAGATTTGCTGACTCAAGCATTTTAAGAGAGCAGTGTTTGGAGGAATTGGAAATTAAAGCTAACCGAAATAGAGGCGAAGTGACGGAGAAGGATGAAAAGGGTGGGTTTATTATCTGCTCAGCAGAAATTGGAATATCTAGGTTTATCTTGTGAATGGAAGTATTCTTATCCAACCCAGGATTTCCGATATCCATGATTTATTCAGTGTTAAGGAAAGCAGGGAGAGTCTTCAAAAGATTCGGTTGGAAATTGATACAAAAAGAAATGGGATCTTAACATGGAATTATTTTCACAGCTTCCTTTACTTCGAGATCTCAGGTTGAGGTTTGCAAACAATATGGAGATTTTTATGGGAAACCAATTTTTCCATCTGTATTTAACTGCAGTACTGTCATCATCCAGCTTACGGCGACTTAAGATATCAGGCTTCTCATTTTGTGAGGAAGGTGCAAATGATGTTATCAAAAAGGTTGCAGGACTGGATTTAAATAGAGTTGAGATCTATCACGGTGACCAGCCCGTTTGCTGGGACAATTTTGAAAAGCGTGTTCGGAAAGAGGGTCTGGGCAAAGAGTTGAGGTAATTAGTTCGCGTCGGGATTTTAATCCAAGGCATGTTAAGATGGGGTTTGTGACGTATTTTGTTATTTTTAGATTTCGACCATGTTCCTTTCCAAGTTGTTGTAATAATTTAATTGTGGCTCATTTTATTTGAATATATTGAAATATGTTTGAGTTTATAGACTAGTATTTAATCCAATAATTATCATCATATACCACCAGTGGAATCGGGTTCTAAGCTGAAAACATAATTGTAGTAGGGAAAACTTCAACTAATATTGCAACCATGTTCTACTTTGTATAGTAGTTCTAAAATATTTTTCTTACAAATGTATTTACATTGTCACTTGTGTAATTTTGGTAATATTGTGGTATTAAGTGTTTGAGGTCGTATGTATGTCATGGTCAGGATTTTAAACCTGAAATAAAGTATGAATGTGTGTCGTATTAGATTATTTTTGAGGTTAATGCACGCTCAAATGATTAAATTAAAAATTAAAATAATTGCTCGCAAGTTTTTTGAGTTTATATAAAAGATATCTATGTAATTTAAAACATGAAATAAAATTTACTTGTTTTCCATTTCCATGGTATTGTTTTTGCTTAAGTTGTCACGGTTTTAAGATGAGAACGAACTGAATATATTCAAGACTGCTCAATTCATATAGTAATAAATCACATTAATTTCCCATAAACACTTATTCCGATGGTCTACAGCTTGGCACGGTTTCGACTTTGTTTAAGTCCTCCCCAAGTTCCAGAGTTTTGACATAGTAATCGATCGCTTTCCTTTTTGACTCTACAAACTTCATGTATTGTGATGGACAAAGTGTGAAGTCAGCAATTAATCAGGGTTTTAAATTTCAGGGCTCCGTTTCAAAGCATGTTTAGTTGCAAGTTATATTGACCATGTTCTTGTAAAAGGTAGAATTTGGGTGTATTATTCAGCGAAAAAACAAGCAGAATATGGAAAAAGTTTGTTGGATTCCATTTTCACTATTGAGAAGACGAAGTTGAGAGAAATTCAATTCAAAACTTGGTCTTGTTTTTATACGTTACCACGCGCACCTAATAATAGTTGGTTCCGTACTATTGGTTGTCATAATTACAAAAAATCCAAAAAATTGGAAAGATTTGGAATCCCTTCGATGGGAATCTAAGAATGTCGAAGGGATAAACCATCTTGGTCTCCTTGGAGGAGTTAATCCCCTAACTAAAAACTTGGAACATTTGTGCATGAATGATTTGGTAAAATACAATGATAATAATGAAGTCATCCTGCAATATGGACAATTTATGAAATCTATGGTCTGGAAACTGCATTCTACCAACTCAACCTTAATTGGATATGATGACAGGAAGGGGTAAAATGCAACTATTTGTTACATTTCCTTTTCTTTTCCAACGTCTTAGTTGTCCTTCACACTGAGCCAATCGGACATTTGGGGACTTGGACCATTTGACATCAAGATTGAAACAATTTGAGGTGCTTGAAGGGGTAAATCTTTCTGCAATGATGGCAAAGCAGCATTCAAATTTAGAATGTCAACTTTTGCATTGACATACGCAGAAAATTTGCAGTATGGTTTAGAAGCAGCGATGGAGAAGGCATGGCTGCATGAGAATCTGGAAAATAAACACGTATACAACTGTTGAAGATTGGAACTACCGGATCCCCAGAAAGTTTTGGAATTGTGGCAGAGTGTGGAATGGATGCGTATGTCAACACAAGGTAATTTGGATAGGTTTAAACTTAAGCTAAAAGCAAATGTTGGATCCAATCGCGAGCTAATGAATTTAAATGTAACAGCATTATTAAATAATTAACAAGCCCATATGCATTGCATTGTTTTGAGTTTGGCCAATACTCGTTTTCCAAAATCGAAGTCGAAACACAAAATACCAAACTTTCCAATTGCATATGAACGTGAAAATTCAAGAACCAAAACTTGTGTATGCACGTGGTGCAGTTTTGAACATGTTGAATTTAGTTTGTTTCAGAGGTTTCAATGTACAATTACCTTTTTTGAACATTGTAGTAATAATATAATGGAAATGAGCTAAAAACTAATTAAAGCAATTTTCAGCTTTCAAATTGCCATTTTCAATAAAAACGTCATCATTTGGAATAAAGTTCGAACTTCGAAGATTGGTTGAATAATGATTATTATATTTCTCATATCATTTTTATGCATGCATATGTGTAAAAGTCTACTCACATTTTATTTTTGTGTGGCAACAACGTAACCAATGAGAGAATGACTAATATGTAATAAGCATTATGTAAAAGTAAATCACTAAGATTCACATCCTGTTTGATTTTATTTTTTCTATTAAGCTAAGCAACTACGTACTTATGTAGTGTTTGAGGAAGATTGCGAAGAGAAAGACTTTAGACGAGGACTTAAAGTTACCTGGTTGCAATTGCTTACTTCCGTAATTTTTGTGCTTGAGTGTACCATATTGAAAGGAATCAACGTGCCTTTCTTGATATTAATGAAGATTTCCTTTTCCACCCTAAACTGATTAATGACGCAAATATATTTTTTCTGAATCTTTCTATCGATCCGGTAGCATTATCGGAAAGGAACGCAAAAAACGGAATTTTTACAATGGTATTCATGTATTCTCAATTTAAAACGGCCAAACAAATTGGTAGCCAGCTCAGTTGGAAACCAGATATCAACCTGTTCATTATTGATTGAAAACCCCAACTAAAATGGAGCTCAACAATACCCCAAATACAAAACGGTAAGCGAACTTACCACCAGGTAGAAATTATGACAAATAAAACTATTATGATTATATTAAAAGCTGCAAAATATATTTTTATTTTATTAATCATCAGGTGATTTATGGTCTGAAATAGAAGAGTAACTTTACTCAACCCCATTATCATTCCGAGTTCTAACTTTGAGGCAAATCAACCGATTTATTCCAAATTCCAGTTTATCCGGTGCCAACTTGGTTTTTTGTTAATACCACGCTAGCATTCCACTTTCGTTTGTACCAGCAAAGGGAATCAAGTTCTTTTAAATTAGCAACTCAGAACTAACGTAGACGGTAAGAATTATTTATGACCTTATCATTATTTTCCATATGAAATATTTTACAATGAAAGGTAATTATTATGCAGGCCCCGTCTTAAACCGTATCAGCTAGACTTTTGAAAACCTTTGAAGATATTAAGTTTTCCGACCCCCTATGAAATAGAATGCTTCAGGCTGGTGGCAGCTGTTGAGAAACAGATTAAGGTAAAATTGAAATGGTGATATTATCTGGAAAATCATTTGCTTGATTCTTCATATTATATGATTGTTCAGGCATGGTTTCAAAAGCGGAGAATTAAATGGCGCAAGGAACGGATTGAAACTAATATTCAAGAAGAGCACGACTGGATAAATGCAGCAACTCCAATATATTCGCGTTCAGTCCCAGAAGCAATGGCCGGAAAACCTGATGAGGATGCAGAAGGTGCTGGAAGACCAACTCAAGAGTGTTCAGGTTCTTCGTTTCATTTGAAGCGTTGTGTCATCAATCACATGACTCCAGAGTAATTTATATGATTTTTTAATTATATTCCGTTGTTGAATATTCGTGATTATATTTAGCACAGTTTGTCACACTGGTTTGTTAGACTTACTTACGAACGTAATTTATTTGACGACTTATAGTTCATTCCTTTAGAAGTGTATTGTAATAACGTTTACGATCATTTCCATTCAAATATGACACGTGTATATTACACATTAAATCCGTTTTCAGATATGATTGAATGGATGAATTTGATGAAAGGAAATGGTAAACACATTTTTTTCTTCATTGCACTACTGATTACTGTGTTTTCAATTTCTACTACAACCACGTTCTTACTGTGTTTACTTAATGAGTTCTAATTTATGCGTTTCAGTGTGTATCGGTGATACACGTATTGACGTATGACAAGCAGAATTTTTAATTTTCGAATCATCATCGTTTTCATTGGAAAACGTGGGCAAAATGATTAATGGGAATTATGCTTTTACATTTGATTTCTGCTCATATACTTGTAAGCTGATGTTCATTTCTATTGAAAGGTTTAATCCTTATCTGTAATTTGTATTTTTACTGCTCTAATACTAATAAAGATGCCATTTCACCACATTATTTCAAAACAAAGTCACATATGAAAAATGTAATTTTAAATAACGGCAGAGGATAATTGAAATTGAATTTGTATACATACTATTTTTATCCAGTAATATCCACTAATCAAATTGACTGCCAAAACTGAAAACACCAATACAGTGGGAAAACTTCAATTGATATTGCAACGATTTTCTACTTTGTATATTAGCTTTTTGCTAAATCTTTTATTTTTTCTAAAATTAGTTGAATCAGAAACTGAAGTACATTTCCTTTCAATAAACGAGGAGTTGTTAAATTTGTGTGTATATTTGTACTTTGATAAGTGTCAGAATTTTCTTTTTTTTACATTCTTTGCATATAAGTCATTTAATTCGTATTTAAGTAACACTATGTTTCAATATATATGTATATTTGTATAGAAGTTAAGAAAAACTTAAAAGGGTGTATCTTGGTTAACACTAGAGCAGTTAGATTTTGACCTACAATGTGTTTATTGTGTTAAAAAATGAAGTGAGGTGGTGCTTACGGAATGCCTAGCAGTATTGTTAATAAATATCTATGTGTATCTAATACTGTTAATATCATACTTCAATATTCACAACTTAACAATAGAACAAGATAAGGAACATCATCTGATATAGTAAACTAAATTTAGTAATTGGTATATTTTTTAGCCAGAAGCTGATTTTACTTTGTACGATATTTCCATTACGAAGTAATAAAGCCGTATGAATACGACTATTTATTTATTACAATGAGCGTGTATAAAATGAAAACGCATCATACCAACCAAACCTAACCATTTTCCGCTCTTGAAATCGGACCTGAATTACGTTAAAGTTAAAAGCAATCGGTAGATTTTGGAATTATGAAAAGAGTATAGTGGAGTTGTTTTTGTAATGCGGTGGGCAAAAAGAATTGCAATAAGCGGTACAGAAAACTTGACAAGCATTTGTCAAATAGTACTATGTCATTTAAGTTCACATCCAGGTGCTATCTTTTTCTTATTTAGTTAAGGATGTAAGTACTTTTGGGATATTTATGGAAGTTGCTAAGAAAATGGAGTTTTAGAATGAGGTGAAAGTTTCTGGTTTCAATTGCTTCTTAGATAATTTTGTGCTCCCAAAAATTATTCGATATATTTTCTAGATAGTAATGAAGCTAGAGTAAGTAATTTCATCCAAAATGAATGATATTACCTCACCATTTCCATTTGATCTTTGATATAAAAAAGGAAGAAAACGATTTTACAATTTTTTACTATTTCAAATATAAACGTCATAGAAGTGAACGCAGACGCAGTGTGGAAAGAAGGATCTTCATAATCAGGATGTCAGTAGTTATGATGTTTAAATTTTACTTGGAATTGGATAGAAATTTGAGCTCTGCGTGGAGTCAGGATGAAGACAGAAACGTTAGCGATGACTCAGACAGGTAAAATATATTTTTTGTGAAATCTTAACTAACTTAATTGGATTAGTAGCTAAAATATTTTCATTTCGTCAAATCTCCAGGGGATTTTGGTTGAATAGAGAGTAACATATAACACATATATCATTCCGTCTCGCAAAGTTGAGCAAATCAACGTTTTTCGCACTTAGTTGTATTTATGTTGAAACGTATCTGTTATGTTCGGTTTTCCGTGCAAGGTAACAGGGGTTGTTCGAGCTCATATCCTACAGGCAAAGGCCAGCACAGGTGACTGACGAAACGAGCCGTATGTATTATTTATGATCTCATGATAACTTTTTCTAGTGAAGATTTCGATATGACTGGTGCTGTTGGCAGGGCCCCGTCTCAAAGTCGGAGTGATTTTTGAGAAAAGGTTTGAAGCAATTAGTTTTCCAACCGTATGAAATGATGCTTTAGGCTGGTGACAGACCTGACTGCTAAAGGATTAAGGTAAAAACTAAATGGTGATAATATTGGACTTTTGCTTTTCTTCATTGTGAGATTGTTCATATACATAAATAATATGTTGATACAAGCATATTATGTTGTTTAGGTATGGTTTCAAGGGGAGACTAATGGGCGGGAGATGGATACAACTGTTATTCAGAAGAGAAGCGGTAAAATAATGGAGCAAATGACTCCTGACACTTATCTAAATTACTGGAAGCTTTGAAAGATACGAGGATTTGGTTAGCGAGTGGTCATCATTGTTAATTTTAATCAATTCTTGAACGCTTTTGGATTGTAGGTTTGGCTTTCAGCTTTCATTTGCCAATTTGTTTAAGATGTTATAATAACAGATAATATCTTTGTAAATTGAGGAAGAAGTAATTGGCCATTTCAGGGTTGAAACAAATTATCATTGGGTACGAAATTGGAAAATGAGAAATAGGCAGATTATAATGTCTATTAATATTAATTAATGTAAAATATTATAATGAAGTTTGTTTATTCTCCAACTTAACCCTCGTTCCGTTTAGTTGAAACGTATGCAGATATAGCAAAAGATTAGTGGGTACATGTTTTGTGAAGTCTATAAAAGGAAAATTTGATTTTGCGGTTTGGATGAAATGGTGATGTGTATTTTATCCATCAGGGTGCTGAATTATAATGTGAGAATGAAGAAAATCACACGAGAACGCCCGTTTGGCAGTCATTAATATCTAACGAGCATGTATTTGTCGAGTGATGTAGAATTGAACGGTTGTAGTGTTGAATACTTATGAATAATATATATGCAATTGTTGAATTTCAATGGGTATTTTGTATACGTATATTGCTCGTAAGTAAATTAAGGCAAAGGTGTCAGATGTGTTAGCAGTTATAGTTGTTCATAACAGGCGGAGAGGTTGATACATAATGGTGGGATGTATTTATATCTTTAGGCTGATTGAGTAAACATTGGTTGAATTATAGTAAAATGTTCATTCTCTCATATAACATTCTAGGCACAACTGTTTCAGTTGGTTTATGGAGTAGTTTAAAAATTGTTGAAACAGCAATGTAAAACTAAAGCAAACTGGTGCTTAAGGTTTTAACGCGTTGATTTGTAGAGATTCTCCATAAGTTCGCTGCACAAAGCTAGTCATACGATTTTGGTCATACTTTGTAAGCAGCGACATTGACATCCAAACAGTATTTACGCACATGACTGAAAAGTGACACATGAGAGAATTTCCAGGACACCGTAAAATATTTGTCGCTCAACAACTTTTGTAGTTCTTAGCATGGAAAAGATACAAGTTTCGCTAAACACTTGTGTTTAGTGGGCGTATGACAACATTCGTTCAATGTTAGAGGACGTTTCGAAAAGATCCAAATTGATTTGTACGGTATAGATTTAATTAGTGGAAATTCATCCATTAGTTTGGAATATGAATGGTTTTTCTTCAAGTTCGAGCGCTAAATTTTTATAGTTTTAATTTTTCATTTTCTCACTAAATAGAAAGATTGAATATTTGTAGCATTTGCGGGGTTTACGTGATTAATACGTGAAATATGATTTATTGAGCATACGATAATATGAGAGATCATTAGCGTTATTGCAAGATAAAAATTCAATCACATTAGATTAGAATATGGGATGCTGCCGTTTGTCTACAGAGAATGAAATAAGAGGTAAAATAAACATATTTTATTTGTAAGTGTCATCACTCGCGTTTCATGTGTACTGTGGGTCGTGTGAATTATGCTATTGAAAATTCACTTTCCATTTAACTGTTGTCATGATGAATTTATACCTATTGAGCGAAACATTTGTCTTTGATTTGCTTATTTCATACAAATATTTTTCGGAAAAATTAGGCGTACGTGTAGCAAGATAATTCGAATATGCAGGCAAACGCTAGCAGCTGCATAACAAGTTCAGAATACTAAATAACTCTCGACATCCGAGATGTAGCGATGTATCCTTTAGCGGACGAAATTTTTTGGCATAATTCCGTCATCAGTAAAGCGCGTCTAGTGTTCTTTTCCGTTTTTGGAGATTGCTCTTTCATTTTTTTTGGTGCTTTTAAATTGCTCTTTCGAAAATCCAGAAATGAGGGATTTTAAATTTAACAATAATTTGTGCAAATTTTAAATACCGATCGCATTTTTACACGGCTTCAAAGCATCTGCAATGAAAGAAGCTCATCAACTCGATGTGTCGAAATATATTCATTTTAGATAGAATATTTTACAGTCACGCATTTGTTTATGTAGAATAACATAGAAGATGAGCATCCGAAAATGTATATAGGATAGTAATAACCCTCTAATTTGGTTGTTATCAAACTGGCTGCATTTTTTCTGCTATATTGGTGAATATTATGTCTGTTTTTACTCGGGGGATGGCTGTTGAACCCACAGATGCTTTTGGTGCTCTTTTCGTTTAGGATGATCTAAGATGCTTTTTATTGTTTTTCAAAAAAAAAATTATATATTTGAAATCGTCAAGCTATGGGATTTCTAACCTATCGGCGACTCAATAATTAAAGTTAAGGATGCTAGCAAGATGCTGTTTGATGCTTTTTGGTCGCCTTAGTCATCAGTGAAATCTTCAATAGACTAGCTTTCGAATGATAAGTATATCACACCTCAATTTAAAAATGCACGACTTTTGGCCTTTATTCATAATATTCTATTTCAATTTGAAATGCATATTTATAGTTAGTACCGCAGTGGCTTCCGAATGCTTCATCATGAGCTAGGTTGGTCATTTGAAATACTTATCTGACCTTTGCAACCTGTTCGAATCTACTGATTTGTTTTTCTAATGCACATTTATCTTAGTAGAAAGATCCTTTCGAATGATGTATCACAGGTGTATGTGACGCTTATAAATTTGTTGCGTTTATCTTTTGATTGGTTGAGGTGGCCCAGACACCCATCTACTAATTTTTCTCACCTTGACGCAAGAATGAATGGTGCATCAGAAGTTTTAACAGTCGACGGTTTAAAAGTTTTTGTGTTGACAGACAGAGCAGACGCGGATACAAAATCTTCTTAATATGTTACGTTAAGGTTCATAATAAGATTGGAGGTAAGGTGACTGCTAAGTTAGCAGATTAACTGACTTTTTAATTAATAGTTATTGTTAGAAATATTCAATGGCTAGATTCTGATTTACTAGATGATTTATTAGGAACTTGAGTTGGAAGTAAACACTTGCATTTTGGGAATGTATGCGAGTGAAACAATCAGAACATGACAACATTTTGGAACAAATACTTTTTATGAGTCATTAAGTTAGCACGGGAATTTAGATTTTTAGCCAGTGAACAAATTGTATTAGATCCTTAACATTTGTTGGCGCTCAACGAAAATGCAGATTCAGCAAAATACTCTTTTTCAGTTTATTCATTTTAAGTGACTCCATTTTCTCTAATGACACTTGATTGAAGTCAATCTGCATGCTATTTACCAGCTTTCTTATGGCATATTTGATTTGGCCTTTCATATTGAGTGTGGACTATTGGCCCAAGATAACATATCGGATTAATTGGCTGCATACTTAACGTTAAATGCTACTTACTGATTACGTAATTAGACTCTAAAAAGGTTTGCTTTCTTAAGCAATACAGTCGATAACACACTGAACCTCAATCGTTAAAACTTTCATTGATAAACAACTGTAAAGCATGGTAAGCGCACTCACAGTATTGATTTAAATTTTATTGCATATAATGAGTGGAATTTCCATAAAATATTTTTTGAAATAACAATTTACGTTCCGTAGGTATTTAACATTTCGACAGGAAATTGGGTTGAAATGAAAATTTGAAAAGTTTAGGTAAAATCTGAATTGACTGATATAATTTTATAAATTGAAATGACATGACGAATTCCATTTAATAAGAGTGTAAGATTCGAAATTTAGGTTGTGAGTTTTCTTTGGGAAATCAGTACGCAATCGTTCGTGTGGGTCTTTACCGTTGGGACCAGGGTTGTCTGAAGTTGAGAGAAGAAAATGTTGCAACACATCTCGATATTAAAATTTGAATTTAACTAAGGATACTTACGTCCCCCAGAGCGACACCGATGAGTGGGCGATGATAGCAAAAACGTACTTAATATTCATTGTGAATATTCGGTTGAAGAGTGTTCTCGAGTTCTTGAGTGGAGTGGAGAGACTTTCTGGTTCTTGAGGAAACTGGAGTTCTGATGGTTCAAGCTCAATTTGAAAGGGTTTTTTATACGCTCACTTACAGCTGCATTGACGTAATAGGTATAAAAATTGTAATTTCGTAAAATGCTTACGTAGTAAGCAGAAATATTGCATTTGTAATTATTACGAAATTAAGTCGTTATTAGTGTCCATTATTAATATGCAGTGATTATGATATAAAGCATGTTACGATAGAGTGATTAATACTACATTGCTCAGACTTGTAGGGTTTGAAAGGCATAAATATCAAGCAAATTTCAAAAAAGTGCAGGGTCGCAACGTTATGAATAACTTTGCATCCATAATGTTGAAGAGAAGAATTTAAAGATGTATTTGGCATGATTTGGATACATAAGCACTGTAACAAGTTTAATAAATTCAGCTATCAATTTACAAAACTAAATACATATGATTCGTTAAAATACGTTGGTTTTTATAACACGTCATTTCGAGGATGTCAGCATCCAAATTGTGGCATTGTGTTTTGATTTTCATGATAAGGTTGGTTCCAGACGATGGTATTTATATGAAAGCTGACAGATGAAGTTCCTGGTTTATTTGGTTGTATGAGATCTGAAAGTTTTATGCTTTAGGTTAGCAGTGGCACACAGAATATCTTTCAACTAGAACAAATGATTTTTTGGAATGAGAAACCCCCATATGCAATATAATCTCGTTGTGAAGAACAATAAAATTTATGCCTGCATTCCATTTTATTGACAATAAAATTCACACAAATGTCGTGTTTACGTGAAGCCTGCTTTCATGGAATAAAAATTATCCCATTAGTAAATAAATATGTTCTTTCCACAGACATGAAAACATTCCAAAGTACAGGTTGAATGATTTCAATTAATAATGATTCGCATGACATAATTTATTTTAAGAAGTATTCTTTTTAAGAAGTAATATAATTAAGCAGACAGGGATAATTTTAACCCACAAATGTTGATTAAGGACATGTATTTAAAATGACACTTCTTACATGTTTCTAGCAGTTATACATTCGCTTTAGTTTGATGATGTCGGTCCGCTGAAGCTCATCATTTCTCCCAATAATTCTTCCGGTCTGTACAGAAAAGCTGTTTATAAAATCAAAGTCAAGCATAAAACTACTGTAAGAGTCAAACTTACCGTTGTGACAATGGTCGGCTTTCCATTTAAGCTGAAGGCATACGATGAATAATGCATGATGCTTTTCGTATTGTAACGGACCCCAAATGTGGTCACTTGGCTGTAGTCGTACTTGAAAAATTGGTCCTGATATTCTGAAATTCCAAATTACAATTATTATTAAAAATTCCCTCACAATAATGCGTGAGTGATTTTAAAGATCACAGGATTTACCTGGCTGAATGTTATCCCAATTAATCGTCACGTAGCGATCCCTATCAGGTCTGCTTTGCTCGTGAAGGAATCCTAGCAAAATATACTTGATAAATGATAAAAACCAACAACAATTGCTTTATAAAATTTATTGAGCTTTGCACAAAACGCTCACCAAGGGCATGAATCATTTCATGAATGATTGTCCCCACACTAACGCAATTAGTATCTAAACTTATAATCTGTTACGAATTTAGGGAAAAGATTTGAAAGTTGAGAAGAAAGTAAAAGTGTGGACATTTGGATGATATAGTTAATTAGATGCTAACCTGCGCTCCGGACTTCGCCTGCTTCCCTATGTAAGAAGCACAACCAGTTCCATTTTTCTTCAAATGAATAAAAGTTCCATTGTACGATAAGGGATTCTTTCGCAATAGGAAGAATTTGATACATGGAACCACCTTAGCCAGTTTTCTGGTCGCTTTGTAGACTATTATCTTGAGGGGAAATGAAAAATAAGAACTCAACTAGCCTAATTTTCAAAGCGAATCATAAATAACGCACCGTATTCAGAGTCAATGTG
Organism: Orchesella cincta; assembly: GCA_001718145.1. NCBI lineage: Eukaryota > Metazoa > Arthropoda > Collembola > Entomobryomorpha > Orchesellidae > Orchesella > Orchesella cincta. Next base: position 13,714 of record LJIJ01004383.1, read on the forward strand.
AATTGGAAACTCTTTCCAACGTTCTGCTGTTAAAACGCCATTCTTTGTGGTAGACCCATATATTCCCAAAACAGAGCAGCCGATTTGCTGGGCTTCATTGTTATGTCGATGCTGCACTGCTGCAATTTGGAATTGAGACATTATAATAACTTATGAATGAAATAATAATAAGATATAATAGTAAGCTTTTTACTCAGGCCCTGTTCCTCTGTTTTCGATATTGTATTTGAATGTCCAGTAGGTGTTGATGCAACTTGTTTTAAAGTGGACGACTGAGTGACTAAAATCACTAGAAGAGGTAATAATGCAACCATTTTGCTTTTGTCGGATGTATTTTTTGTGTTAAAGTTGAAACCTTATCAAACACAATTGGAATGAAATAACCCATGTACAAAATGTCCCTTTTATACTTCTGCAAATAGGAAGTTGTGGGTTTTGTTTTATTCAAATGAAGTTAAAGTTGAATTTATAAGTCAGCAACTTTCCTTCAGCTGCAGTAACTTGAAATGCCCTTGTTGACTTATTTGCATCCTTACAGAAATGTCATGTATATCTTTAAAGCTGATCTGAGTGAAACCTTGCTTGTATTATACCCAAAAACAATTTTTTCATTCCTGTCATATAAAGCAATTTTAAGCACAACTGTTTCAGTTGGGTTATGGAGTAATTTAAAAACGTCGTTAAACAGCAATGTTAAACACATTACATTACAAACCAAATATTAAATAAACCATGATCCAACAAAATTGTACCTTGTATTTATGTCAGTTTAAAACTCTACTCTAAAAAGTTTTTGTCGATCATCCGGAATCCCTTTTTGTGTCATAGCACGGTTATCAAGACAACAGTTATAACCACAAATACACAAGTCTACGAAGGCATAAATACCGGTTTCTGTTGATAGAGGAATACTGATCAAAACTGACTTTCAATAAATTGATAAAATGCAATAAAACTAACCGAATTCAAATCCACCTATCATTTGAATACGTGTATGTATCACCAACTTGTCATGTCTGAAAAAAAATTGTTTTCGTAAAGATAAGTAGAAATAAAAAAATCAATATTGGTTGAAACTTTTGGTCTAATTTTCGAACAGTTTGTACTTTCTTAAAATGGAATTGGAACAATGCCGAATAATAGAGTATTTACGACGAAGGAAATATTTAACGTGTCCAGTCTGAAAATATGAAAAAATAACATTCTTTCTTGAGGTAAATGAGGTAGCTAGAACAAAATTCACAAGAAGGCAATGCTACAACGACCATATATATTGATTAATGGTCA
>LJIJ01004384.1:0-14998 GCA_001718145.1 Orchesella cincta
TGTTATTGTATTAAGAGGATCGGACTTTGACCAGACAGACGTTTCCAGACGGGGTTGGCAAAGCCATGGTAGTCAATGAGGAGAGTATTGCTGGTTTGTATCTTAGAGCTTTCAAGAACTCCCTTTGAAACGAAAGCTGTTTGTGGCAGCAATCCGCAATTCCAACGTAGCCGCTAAAGGCTGCTGTTCTATCGAGTACTTCAAGTTCACGTGAGTGACTGGATGGTACTTTTGCTTATTTTAGCTAGCTCGGTGATCAAAACCCTTCGGAATTGGTCGGATCAGTTAGAGGTGCACATAGTAATAGAGTAATGATGAGATAGAGCTTTTTCTATCAAATTCTTTAATGATGAGAGCATTTACTACCCCGTATACAATTAAATTACTGTGCATGCAAAATTGTCCTCAATTACTCCATGTAATCGGGGTCACAAACATATATTGTAAAATGTTTTGAATATAGGGTTGCTTATTGTTAAGATTTTATGTAAGGTGACATCTGGTACTTTGTCCATTCGGTCTCGCATTGATGAGGGTGGATGGGCGCTGTTTTGACGACGCAGGTGTTACGGGATTACCAAGGAAGGGAACGTTTTTTTGGTGCGGAGAGACTGTCACTTTCTTGGACGGTGCCGGTAAGCGGTGTTGAGTTCCAGCAGTGATGACGTGGATTCTTGCTTTTTGAACTGAAACACGGGGCCTGGTGGTGAGCGGTGTTGGTACCCGAACGGCATGGGAGTGTGTACCTTCGTGGAGGAGAGGGTTGTGGACCGGGAAGTAGGAGTGGGCGAGGTGGAGCTCGACTGTGAGTTGGTTGGATGGTCACAACCGGAAGCGGAAGACGGGGACGGTGGAGATGGCTTGTTGAGTCACTTGTCGAACTTGGATTCAGAGGAAGTCGGATCATCTGAGTATTCCGGTAGCGCCATTGTATTGGGGGTTGAGAGGAAACCGAGATCTTAGAGGTAGATGCCGTAGCTAGTCGGATCAATTCCGGGGTGCTTGCACAGGGAAAACTATTAAAAACAATAAGTTAAAAATGAATGGAATTAAAAATACAATTTATATTATTCATTTTCCTTACTTTTGTAGTCAGTGAGAGAACCTAACACATGTTTGGAAGCATCAGTCGTAAACTAAACTGACACCAGCTGTTGAGACTATCGGGGGAGCGCTCGTATTTGAATAGGAGCGAGAGCCTGCATCCCTCAGCAGGTCGGATTCCATGTGAACGAATCGCAATCCCATCCTCGATGCTGGATCGGTGGCCGGAGCATAAAAACTGGGTCAGGGACTCCGGCCCTTCCTTGGAATCCAATTGGCGCTGGTGACACGGAAGGCGACATCCTAAAAAGGGGTACGGCCGGCGCAGCACGTGAGAGGCGTACCGGTCCCATCCTATTTTGACGTAGTTCCGCGTGCTCAATCCTAGCCTTCAGCAGTTGGCTCTTTAACTCAACAGTTTTTTGTTTCTCCTGCAAAAGTCAAAATCTTGATAATCATCCCCATTATTAGCATAAAAACTTCAAATAAACCCTTACTTTTGCAAGAAGAGATGCCAAATGGAAGAAGGCGGACCACTCATCCAGGCTCATTCCGGATAACCCCCGGTTCGCACTGTAAGCTTCGATTTCATTCATAATTTCAATGTCATCCTCTTCTTCTTCTGCGTCACTTATCTCAGCAATCTCGGAAAAGTTCCGGATGCTTATCAACGGCCGGTCTTCAATCATTTCTTCTGAATCTGATGGTTTACTACTTCCCAGGTTTGGTGACTTCATCACGACGGTTGTCGATGAGGATACTGTTGAAAGCTGACTTCCTCCCAGGATCTCGACCTCACTGTCACTTTTCCGGAGAGAGGTTCCATTCTCCTCTAAATTTTCCTTCGAATTAGGGGCGGACGCCATCTTCGCCACGTTTTTAACCCTGGTTTAACAAAACCAATTCAAAATGGTCGACAATAATTCACGTGAATGAGAATATTTAACTTTAATTACGGTTAAACTGGAAGAGAAGAGAGTGAAATAAATTTGGTGAGAAAAACGACGTCGACTCGACAACGGAAGATGAGCAAATGAGCTCCTTTTCATCGAGCTAAAACGTGCTTTACGCTGTGCAAAAGAGAAGAAAATAGTAAAAATTTGAATGAGGGAGAAATCCCACCCTTTTCTCTTTAACTGAGTTTTAAAATGTTTGCAGCATTGTGAGACGAGCGAGATGAAATGTGTGTGCACAATATTTTGCTGCATAAATGAACATTATAAGATGCTGGCTTGCTATTGGTTGAGGACGGTTTTTCTTTGCTCCACACTGCGAGACCTGGTAAACGCGGCCATCCAGTCTTTTTGACATTTTTCTTGACAGCGTGAAGTTTGCCGACCGCCGACCAGCCGACTGCCGACTATGTGAAGTTTGCCGACTGGCCGACTGGAGTATATGTACTCAATGTTTGTTTAACATAACCAATTATAACCAAACCTATTCAAACATGACAATGAAGCTAAAATATACGGTTTGGTTATGAAAGTTTAGGTTAAAAATTTGAAATTTTGGTTTAGCAGTCGGCTGGTCGGCAAACTTCACATAGTCGGCTGGTCGGCAAACTTCACGCTGTCATTTTTCTTCTTCGAATTTTAGATACCAATATCGGAACTAGATTTTCACATCACATACTCAGTTTATTGTGCCCTTTCCTATAAATATACTAGTGGGGAGAGTTATTGAGGATACCCATCCAAAGTATCTAAGTACTTTGAACGAATTCTACTACATATAAGGTTCTACTATAGAGAGCTCCTACGATGACTACGGATGGGAATAGCAATGCACTTAATTTTAAACGAAAGCAGTTGTAACAAAATTTCGAAATATGGCAGTTTTTGTAGCAAATTTAGTTAGCTACAAAACTTACAAAGCAAAACGAAGATAGGATCATTGTTGAGTCTGTGGCGTATATTTTTATTTCAGGGCGCTCACTTTGTTTCGCGCGAGGAAAGACTTTGCAAATTTCAATGAAGTTTTCTCTGAGAGATTTAAAAACTGGAGACGAGTCATGGGCTCTTCCTGTATGGAATTTTAGTGACTTTGACACTGTGCTCAGAATTTTTAGATGGGACGAATGTGAGGGACGTTGGGCCGATTATCGCTTTTCTGCACCGAAGGAGCTTTTTCTCCAAAAAAATGGCAGCACCTCCTATTCATTTATATCCAATGCCGTGTCGCGTTTTGCCAATAGGAATGTCCCATGAGTTTTCACCTGCCTATTTTCCAATTTCTGTCTCACCTTACCCCTCCAGAACCGTATCATTTTCGTTTTATAGTACAGTCAGAGTCATTCAGAGAAGGAACTTCGAGTATATGTTTGTTCCTTTCAGGCCGTCGGCAGGGTGTACAGGGTGTACATTGTACACCCAAAAATTTGAATGTCTACCCAAAATTTGAATGTCCACCCAACACTTGAATGTCTACCCAAAACTTGAATGTCTACCCAAAACTCGAATGTCCACCCAACACTTGAATGTCTACCCAAAACTTGAATGTCCACCCAACACTTGAATGTCCACCCAGAACCAGAATTTCCAATCAGAATTTGAATTTCCACCAAGGAAAACTTTCAACAGACAAATAACGTATTCAAACGTTTAACATAATAATGCAAATCAATCGTTCCATACGGCACAAGTAAAAGGGTTACTCATACCCGAACGTAGAGCGTACAGTTACAGAGTATATGTAAAGAAAATTGACTAGTATGTACACGAGCACGCCAACTCATAAACGATTGCAACAAAGACAAATATTCCGCGAAAATCAAACTAGGAATGCAAATATAATGCAAAATATCTGGAGTGACTGTACTGCACATAATTTTGTAAACAAAACTAAACACACATGGCTATGATGTCGTTGACTTTCGAAATTGTTCCTTGAAGTTACTTTAAAACTTTAATTATTTTTCAAAATGTAAGAAGCAAAGAAACAAAAGACGCTCGATTTTTGGGTTAACCCTAGCTCAAGTTCCCGGATTAACCTCAACCATTCTCCCGATGAAAGGATTGAGAAACCTTCAACAAGCACCAGTTGTGACGTTGAGATTCCAGTTACTGACAAAACGGGTGAGTACTTGAGATCCCATAATAAATAATACTTTATCTATTCAATCAAGCCATTGTTGTCAATAATTTAGTTTGTTCTGCCCAATGACAGAAACAATAAAAAATGTTTGTTTATAAATGTGTTCATCATGTTCATGTATCGTGCATAATGTTTAATTATAATATTTTTTACTTAATTTATTCTTAGATTGCAGTAAAACTGCTTCTGCTTTTAACGAGCTCCCGACGGAAAATGAATGCACTTGGAACTGGTGTGACGTCTTGGCTTTAAATGGTACGAAATTTTGTTACAGTGTATGTATATATTTATGGAATGATTGATAAAATTTAATTCGCCCATTTGCTCTCACTTTTTAGCACCACATCACGAAATCCAGGTTGCTTCGCAGATTTACCAAAACCGATCATTCAATTTCCAATTAAAATGGTACAATTTGTACTCTTGGATGCACTACGATGATACTACCAAAAAAATCTTTTGCTTTTACTGTCTGAAAGCCAATGCAAAAGGAATCTTTTCAACTTCGGCGAAGCAAGAAGGCGTCTTTACCGTGACAGGTTTTTGTAATTGGAAAAACGGTTCTTCTGCCTTAAAAAAGCACGACGAGAGCGGACTTCACAAAGAAGCAATAACCAAACTTGCCTGCTTTGACTCGTCACCGATTTTGAATCAGCTGCACCTCTCGGTTAACAGAACCCAAAACCAAGCCAGGGCATCTTTAAAAGCAATATTCACGACAATAATGTTTCTTGCAAAGCAAGGTTTGCCGCTGCGGGGCTCCGACAAGGACAGCGGAAACTCTATTTCTTTACTGAAGTTAAGAGCTAGTGACATTAGCGAACTGCAGTCATGGCTTCAGCGACCCAGATCCTTCACATCTGGAGAAATTCAAAATGAAATTTTGGAAATTATTGCCCATTCGATACTCCGGAAAATTAGAGGATTCATCCAAGATGCAAAGCTTTACAGTATAATTGTTGACGAAACGTCGGATTGCTCTGTCAAAGAACAAGTGTCATTGTCAGTACGGATTGCAAGTAATAATTTGGAAGTTGAGGAATACTTTCTTGGGCACTACGTCACGGAATCTACTGGCGGCGGCTTGTACACCCACTCAAAAACCCGTGGCGACGCCTATGCACCGGCACCTGGTTCACGTTTTTTGACAACGACGAGATCCTTGCTTCCATGCAGAATTTAGCAAGCCGGAAGAGGAAATTTGGAGCAGCAAAAGTGCCACTTGTGAAGTTTGCGACGATGATAAGTCTTGACGACTCAGTAAACGGCCCAGTGTTGCTCCTCTTCGGTCAACTAAATCGGCCAGTTGGCTTCCTCTCATTATTCTGCATCAAAGTTTGGGATTCCGAACGGCACCCCTCCGATAACCTACTCGTGGAGTTTATGCTGACCAAAGATGCTGCTTCGACATCCAAATATGTAAGTTACGTGGTTAGATGAACTCTGTCGATTTAGTGATTTGTATTTAGATGATCACATTTGTTTTTATTGTATTACAGCCGTTTCCAATCAGTGGTTCGATGAAGGTGAGCAGTGCAAGGATGCTCATCTTGTTGTAGGAGCGACTCCAATCAACTTTTCTATTTCTTTCTTGGAAGAGAGTCAGTTTGGTGCCAATGAAGGTGACAGGATTCGTGTCCGGATTTCTCAGATCAACTAGCGTTTGGAAGATCATATTTTGGGTGGAGCAAATATTGAAGACTCGTGGCTTCGTCAGTTAAGAATTAATTGTTGAGAATTGTACCAATATGTATATGTAGTTTTAGGATGAATTGTTGTAGTAATTAATTCACTAATTAATTTATGAAGCTGGTGGTTAAATTTAGTTTAAGATATGTAAAGTGAGTTCGATTTTGAATCTTAAAAGTAATCCTGTAGCCTTTGTTTAAAAATCAATTAGTTCCCTTTCCCAGCTATAAGAAATAACGTCATTGAGTTTGTTTTATGAAATAAATACGTATTGGCTTCGGAAACGCGTTTTTGATTTGTTTTAAACTAGAATTTATTATATATATTTGAGAACACATCTTATCAGAAGGCTTTGCAAATGTTGTGGTGAAATAATCCTCCATACATTCCTAATGTGAGTTAATACATTTCTAATCACGAACATGAACCTTAATCATTATTTGACACACGATGTTTGAAAACGGCCTAAGGTGCATTTTTATTTTTCAAAGCCAGAAAAGCTCTGAACGTTCCTCTCATAATTGCTTTCAGAAACGTTAGCACATTTCTTTTGCTAATCGTGTACATCGATCCGTGAGCCAACCGAATGGGTCTACAAGACTTTCGGAACTTTCTCATCACCTTATTTCCAAGTCTTGATCCCCAATCATGTCCTCTCCAAGAATCAATTGTCTTTTCTCCCTCCACAACCAACTGACCTCCAATTTGCAACCCAAAAATCCAACAAACTTGAGCTGAAATACTCCAGAAGGCGAGTATTGCAACTGCAACTTTAGTCAGTTTTTCCCATCTCCTGAATAGCATCACATTGCAGAAAAGCACAACCTGAATAGCAACCCCATTAAAAAGAACTGAAAACGGGGAGTAAAATTGCATGCAGTGAATGTGCATAACTTCAACTCCTCTGTATTCCTTCATATAAGTTTGCCAGTAGCGGAGAGAATTGGATGTATGCTGGTTCCTTAGGGGTCGCTCAGTAGTCCCAATTCGGAGCTCATTTTTAAGAATGACAAGGCAAGTCGTAATATACCAGAAGCATGTTGCAATGTGATAGGAAATTATACCCACAATGTGATTCCCAACATACCAAATAAATACAAGACTAATTATATGAGCACGCCTCCCAAAGAATTTATCCCGAAGAAAATCCCAGTTCCACGGTGAAAGTGACCGGAAAGGGTTGCGAGTGTAGTAGATCATGTAGAAAAATGTTGAGATGTATAAAGTAGTCGTCATTCCAATCGAAAAAATATTAATTACGAATTGGGGCATTGAGCGATTGGGGTCGAAAGAAGGCATATATTTCTCATGAAATCTTCTGATATGATTTAAAAACCGATTCTGAAACGTAATGAATCCCCTATGATCCAATGCCAACCGTAATTGAAAGGTAATAATTAGCGTACATAAGCACCACAACGGAAAAAGAATGGCGAGGGAAGAAGAGTTTGTAGAGCGACGATTAATGTAGAGTTGTATCGTGAGGAATGAATAGTGAGGGGGTACAAAAAAGATGCATACAATCAAGTTTAAAAGTCGTATGTATTCACGCACGAGCTCTTTCTCAAAATCCCAGGAAAACGGAAAAGAGCCAAAGAATTTTTGGAAAGTGAGGAATTGGGATAAATAAAATTTAAAGGTTTTCGTAAGCATTTTTCATGAGTTCAAGATTTTAGACTGGGCTTTCATACTAAACTTTTAACTCGCACTTCAAAAAGACAAAGTGGACACTAAATTGAAAAGTATTGTAAGGGGTTGAAAGCTTCCTATCATTACGAAAACGTTTTCTACCGCGTAATTGGAAAGGTTTAGACCTTTTGATATAAAATTGCACAGATAATACTAAACGTATGTAATTACGTTAACAAACATACAATTTTCCTTTTTTTGCATTATTTACATATATGTAAGCCACTTTAAATTAGGTTTAGAAATTAAAATGGCTATTACAGCCGATAGTTATACATGTGCAATTTTGCTCCAGAGGAAAATTTCAATTCGCTAACTAAAGTAGTATTGGAAAATCAGATACATATACTTATGCAGTAGAAGCCTTGTATAAAAAAGTAGCTACACAGAACAAACGAATATGCAATTTAGTGAAATTAGATGAGCGATAATAGTATGACAAGTCAAGTTCATACCAATACAAGTATATTTTTTACTTGCAAAACTGTTCCTCGTCCAAATGAAAACCTTACATTTAAAGTTCGATGCACAAAGTAAATATTTTCAAAATACAAACGTACGGATTTCAGCAAATTAAATCCTTCTTATCAGTGAGAACTCCACTCTTCACAACTGCATGTAACACAGATGCATCTTTGTTTCAATCCATTTTCCTCGTACTTTGTCATGGCAATACATAGGAACCATAGCTCTCTAGCAAACGAAAGCTTACAACAGGAAGGATTAAATCTCTCCACTCACGACATGAAAAACGTTTTTGCTTCAACTTTAAGCTTCAAGCGCAGCACGTATATTTTTGCAACAAGCAAAGCAGCCAACATGTATTATATATGGTAGATAAGGATGATACCAAGAGAGGCATTTTTGCATGCTTAGTGCCAAATTTACTGTAATAATGGTTCATTGCATGCAGAAATTCGCGTCTTCTCAATCCTTACACTGATCTCACTTCTTCTCTCCACTTGCACTTACTATGCATGAAGGAGCAAATCACAATCTGCATTCAGCTCTCGTTGTGAACACAACAACATCATCCGTTGCACTTTCGTTCCTCGCTCCAAGGTCATTCCGTTTTCTCACATTCTTTGGAAAAGTACTGGGAAATTAACGGAGTTTGAGTGAGTTTTAGCAGTTATCGATTTCATTTAATGTTTTTGTTTAAACAAGTTGAGGATTAAATAGAGAGCAGAAATAAATGTGTTTTTAAATTTCTAACAATTTTCTTTTCATTTTACAGAAATCTTGAAATGGATTCGTCCTCAAAATTTCCGGCTCACGTGGAAACGTCACTCGACACGGTTTCCGACGCCTTTTCGATTACTTGAAAGAGGAAAAGTTTACGCAGACATGTCGTTGCTCTGCCAAGACCGTACATTAAATGCCACAAACTTATTCTAACTACCGCGTCATTCTTTTTTGAAGAGAAAATCCAGAAGCATCCACACAGTTCCCGGTTTTGATTATCAATGACCATAAATTATAACTATGAAAAAGATGCTGGAATTTATCTACAAGAAAAAGATCACGTTGATGAAGGTGAGATATCGGATTTCTGCAGGCAGCAAAGCTGTTAAAACTGAAGGATATTATTGAAGAAAACGGGAAGGTGGTTGATCTTAATGAAGCTAAATCATGGTATTTTTCTGCTCCTACTTCTGAAGAAGATCCCTCAAAGATTACGAAAAAATATAAAAACTACACTGAATTAGATATGAATAGCGCTATGGAGTTAGTTAAGGTGGGCGTGCTTCCTGTTGTTGCTGCTGATGTCAATTCTGTTCACTTCGCACGCTTCGAGAAATTAAAAGCGTCTGACATTCCGGAGATGAACAGGATGGGGCGTCGAAAAAGTCAATCAAGATCGCAAGTAGTTGCTGAACGCACCCAAGCTGGGACCAACTATCACCAGGGGTTGCAATTAATCGAAAGGAGATTCCAGCAGCTGCGGCTGTGCAAATGAGACGAGATTCAGGGTAAGGGCAAGTTGCTGCTGTCGCTGAAACAAGGCCTGCGGCTCTCAGCCCATTTCTGCAAGTCATGATGATGAGGATGATGACGACATCATGTTTGTTGGGTGTTCAACCAGCTTTAAAAGGCAAAGTGTTAGATAATATCGACTTGGACTGAAATGCATACTTATATCATCAGTTTGTTCGGTGTTTAATTTTCATATAATTTTTTGCAAAAGCTTTATTTACAGTTTATTTTGAGTCTGTTATTATAAATCTTGTAATACACTAATGTATAAATATATGAGTTTTTGCAAATAAATGAACTTCATGATACTAATTTTGAAGCAGTTGTGTAGACGCTTATTGGCCACAAATCAATGCAATATTAAATATCACACAAGATAATCAATACAAGGTGGTTAGTAGTTATTTTGTTTTTACTTCTTTTACGCTATCGAGCTTGATAATTGCATAATAATTTTGATAATATAAGTTAGCCTTTTGTATATGAAAAAATTTCATTAAAGGCTCCAGTTGAAATATTATGAGTACCTGTAAACCCTAAACAAGAAACGAGAAAAACGAAAGAGAAAAAAAAACAACGTGAATTACCCAATTCTGTTTAATTTACAAAACAATTTGGGTGTGTGCATGACCCAGTCACGCGATATTTCATTAACAAGCAATCAAGAAGTTTACCTCAGCGCTTGTCTCATTAATGACGAAATCTCAAAACTGATAAGACTGGTAAATATATGTATCAGATCTAGAAACTTTTAAAACCTAGTCATGCAACCTGAGCTTTATCCATTATATTTTGGAACTCCCCTTACCAATTTCCTTGTAGTCAAATATTTATTGCATTCGTAAGTTCCAAATTTCTGCTAAAAGTTACGGCGTCGTTTTTGGTCTGCTTATCTATTCATTATAACCAATAATAAAAAAGCATTTGCAATCGACTGATAGTTGAAGAGACTTCCATATAATCTCAATTATTTGTGTTGTTAATTACGCGGTTCAAGCTCAGTCAACTTTTGTACGACAAACAACAACGACCCAGTATGAAAATTATTATTTTCACAACTTTTCAATTTCTACTCGCGTTCAGCAGAACGTGAATATAAAGGAGCCGTTTACGCTTACCTACTCAATTCAGAAATTCTAAAGCTGACATTTGCCAAATGTTACATTGCTTATCGTAAATGTCAGTGATTTAGGAAATAGCTCTGTGAAAAATACAAACGGGTTAACTGGCGCAGCTACATTTGTGCAAGCTAAATACGTAGTGAAATTTGGAAAAGGCTTCACCTAACAACAAACAAATGTATTGGATGTACACCAAAACGAGATAAGTGCACTTTGGCTCTGATAATATTTCTAGATAGTTCTAAAAGAAATGATAGAGAGGAAGTATTTTGATTTATACAATTTCATGGGATTACCGGAATCGTTAAAACAGATGGGACTACTTTCTGTTTTTGTCTGATAATGCTGATAATTGGACAACATACTAATATGAACCTTTTGCATGGGGAATTAAGCGCAAGCTGGTATTTGGAGTGAAAGTGGACAGTTTAGACAACTTGCCATTATTGTCAAAATGGATTCCATCCATTTACCCTGGAGCATTGATGTGGGCAAACCTACCACAATTCAAAACCTGTTTCCTGATTTACTATCAAATTTCCACCAGAAACAATTTAGTGTCAGCGTCGCAACACTGTCAGTGTCCGCAACAGAGTTGCGTGAAATTTCTCCCGGAAAATGGGAGAATGCCAGAGGAATCTTTGGCACTGCACTAAATTACCTAGCAAACAAAGTACAACTTCAGTTGTAAACTTTTTCCTGCAACGGAGGTGTGGAACTGGCTTTCAATTTCCAACGGAGTTGGACAGGCGTTGTGGGAGATGTGCTTTATGGAAAAGGCCGATAAGTGGAAAGGGCGGTTGCCCGAATTTATTCCAGAAATCAGTACGTCGACTTTACATTCCAGTGTGCTATATATGGCTCACGTTTACAACAGTACAGCAAAACCATTTTTATTCATGGAGAGCCATTTACTGGCATTTAACTATCTGATGTGGATTTTAATTGGTTGTTCACTTATTGTAACATTTTTGTCTTTATCTTTCTGCTAAATTAACAATCAATCCGTTTCACCAATCGAAAATTTTGTCTTACATGCTCAAGTGCTTAACAGAACAAGACGCTAAATTTCCAGAGACCGGAGATTGTCATCACACGACGGATATTTTAGCATTTTGGCTGATTTTTGCACTTTTATTAGCTGCAACATACCGTTGTAAACTTGTGTCCACTTTAGCCTTCCCTTTGATGCAAGAACCTCCAAAATCCTTTAAAGAACTGGCGGACAGTCCATCTACATTTAATTTAATACTTCAGTCACTCCGGGGCGCAGCTTATAATATCTTCAAATCAAGCAGTGATCCATCATTTCAGCGAATTTTCAAGAATTGGTGAGGTAGAGGATGCAGTCAGTTGCTTCAACGCGTTATTGAGAACCAGGAGCATGCATTTGTTGGAATACCGTGGTGAACTATGTGCTTACACAAAATTTCACTGGGAGGTTTGCAAAGGTGCCATTGGTTAAGGCAATGGATCGGGACTAGCGTTATTTTAGGAGGGTTTATAACTCAAAAAGGAGCCTTGTTTAAAATTAAGTTTGACCGCCATTATAATGGCTATGGATATGGGACTTATGGAAAGTGGTTTCGATTGGATTTTGACTACTTGCATAAAGAAAGGATGGTGGGAACGAGCTTAAATGGCACAAATTCTAAACAATTAGAATTCAAGAAACGGATGGAAACCTGACATTGAAGCATCTCAAAGGGACTTTTTACTTGCTTGCGGCAGGTTCGCTCTTTGTATCGTGGGCTTTGTGGGCCGAACTGGGACGCTGGTTTTTAATGAGTTCATTAAGAAACAGGGCTTATTTCAAGCTTTAGAAACAACAGTTCATCAAAAACTTGGAATTTAAATAAGTAGTTAAAAAATGTGTAGTTACTTACATTCCGATCAAGACAGGACATGTAAGATACAATGGCTGAATAAACTTATGAAAACAAGCCATAATCATTGTCGGAGAGGTACAAGTAGTAAAACTGAAATATCAACAAAATCTAGCAATAATTTTAAATTATAGTCTCTGTATATTTAATTTTCTATGCCGTAGTTTAAATGAGCGTAACATCAAGAAGAAAAAGCTTTTGCCGTAATATGTCCAAATCATGCTTGTTTTTGTAAACGAATATCTGTTCAAGTTTATTAAGTTTATAAAATATGAACTCAGAACTAACAAACATCGTAGTTATGCAGAATTTGAAACATATGTTTTTTTGGTGGATAATATCGTCATCTCATCAAACAACAGCCAGCAATATTTGTTGGAGAATTTTATGTGTTTGAAGTGTAAGGGATTTAATTATTTAGCTTCACCACAGGATAGCATTTTTGCAGAAGCACAACATAGCTTTAAGCATGCCCTTCTACTCACAATTCCAGACAGAATTCGTTACGTGTCAGACAACCAGCAACCATTACGTTGATTGGATTTTGGAACCACCCTAAAGTAGAAAAATAAAACAACTGTTTTTTACTGAAGCGTATAAATTTGATTACTCCAATCGTTGTATGTGATCAGTTTCAGAATTTCTGGCAACAAACCACATGTCTAGCTTTTTTTTTGAATACTTCTACAAAACTTAGATTTAAATCGCCTCCATTTGTAATATCACAAGCTTACAGTTGTTGCTGTTCCATCATGCAAATTCCAATTTTACTACAATTTTCATTGGCATTTCAGTCCTGACTACTTTGTCAACTACGCATATTTTACAAAAATTGGAACAAGAACTCGGCATCTTTAAAGAGTGCTCAATTCACGTTGTATTAAATCACATAAACCTACCGTTTATCAGTCCTCACTTGGATGGATCCTTCACATTGGGGCCATTTTACAAACTTCCTCTAATTTTATCAGTTTACCGATTATGAATTACGTCCAAAATTTTTCAAATTCGGTTCATATATTTTCTGTGATGAATTTGCCGCAGAGTTGATACCCAAACAAGAATTCCTGTTTAGGGCGCCCCTCATCCTAAAGCTACTTGCATTGTGCAAGTCTACATTGACCCAGCGCCAATGTAAAAATGGTCGTTTGGGATTCCCTTACGTTTGCAACAATCTGTTTCGGGTTCTTTCTTTGACCCCATTTTTGACTACCGGGTTCAACTAAAGGAATGGAACTTGGCACGGCCCTCTCTATTTTTTGTACACGTTATGAAGCGACGTGAGCTCACGCCTTTTTTTCACGAATCCTTTACAAAATCGACAAATTTTGGCAATTCGGGGGCTCATTCTTTTCCTATAATTTTGTACAGCCTACTAAAATGCTCTTTCAAATTGAATACGACGAGGAGAAAAACAGCCACAAAGTAACCGGGAACAAGTTTGCTTACCTGTCATGATTATAAGCATGGTGGAGACGCCTGGAAGCAGCTTGTGGCAATACGCAAAATGCTTCTACTTTTTTTACGGGACTCATGCATTGCCATAAACCTAGAAGATAAGGCAGTCTCACCCCCATTGCTTTCATATGATCAAATCAAGATAGCTAATTGGGGGGAATTGGAGAAATTCCAACTTCTCTCAAAGCACTGTACTCAAAATGGAGTCATTTGGATATCACCGTTTGGAAACAGCTTCAAAACATGGAAAAATTCTACATGACGGATTTGTTAACATTCCATAGCACCCATCAAAAATCAAAGGAAGTGATGGAATCTCTCATTCTCAACATGTTGACCCCAAATGCAACAATCTATGGGAAGTGGACATGAGGGTTTATTTTATGCTGCAACTCGTTTCCCATTTCTCCATGTTGTCGAAGGCGTCTTCATGGAAACTGAAGCGATGGGTTTACGTTGGTCAAATGCCCAAGTACATTTCATCACTTGCGCCCCAATAAAAAACATAGGGTGGCTTCTCTGGTGGACTTCGCAGCTTTTGAAACAAATCTTTGGCTGGCCGATAATTTTTTTCGATATTCAGGATTTTCATTACATTTCTTATTTTTATTGAGACAACGTACTATTCAAAGAAACCGGTGGTGAGAACATCTTCGCCCATGTTTTTTTGCATCGGACGTACTTCTTGTCATGGTAACTCGCAGTAAAAAAGCGTTTGATACGTGAATGCTGGTCTCGTCGGAGTTGGGCAACAAAATGCGTTTCTTGTGACAAATCATTTGCCACCCACTTAACCATAAGGCGACGTGTGATACGTTTGGAAATCTGCTTGACCACAAATTTCGTTATTTTACTCGCCAATCCCTGGCAGCGGACTTGGTGAATATTTTGCGAAAATACGATGAAGCGCAATGACTTTTAGAGAATGCTCTTCGGAATTTGAAAGAAATAGTTTATTATGAGGAAGAGGAGGATTGCAGAAAAAAAACAAAATAAAACAAAAAAGAAAAAAAAACAGACTGACAATTTGAAAAAAAGAAT
>LJIJ01004385.1:0-14997 GCA_001718145.1 Orchesella cincta
GAGGAGGTGAATTTTTGGGGATATTTCGGAAATATTTATACAAATGTTATTAACATTTTAATTTAGAAATAGATTAAATAAACCACAACAACAAAATACTTTACTTTGCTATTTAGGATAGAAACAGATAATGGTAAGGCAATAGAATAAAAGCATAAGCAGACGAAGAAGCAACAACGAAAACTGTGGTTATACTTTTATATACGCGTTTGTACTTGTACCTTCATGTGACTTAGTTGCATTTGCCGTAAAGTAGAAATGGCGATTCGATGGAATGGAATTAGAAACAAAAGAAGATGACAGGCTGAAAAAACTCGTTTCTCTTCAGCAAGTCTCAGACAGACTGTTGCCGTCGTGAAGGATATGACGCAAAGCAACAATAACTTTCTACTGAATTTGGGCAAAACGATAACTACCGAAATGACATTACTTCATTGCAATCCAACGTTCTTGTACTGTATGAAGCTTATTGTAAATTAAATGTATTTTTTTAAATAGGAACGTGTGTCTACTGTACTGCTTTACTCGTGCTTTTGCCGTCATATTATCAAGTAGCACTGCTCTGAACCTCTGAAAATTACAGCGAGTAAAATCTTGATTCAAACAATACAAAAAGATTTTATCTGTGTTTCGAATTTATATCAATAAACTATAAAAGCAATTTTGTATTTTTCCGACTATTGATGATGGTGATGATGATGATGATGGTGATGATGAGTTCATCATTTTTTCGTGTTTTAGTAAAAACACATTGCAACCACCTGTCACCATGGTGCAGAACTTCTATAGTGCTTATAGTGGGTACTCAGAGGAAGAAAAGAGGGGAAAAAACGGGGAAGGGAGGAAAGAGGAGAGGGAAGATAAGCGGAAGGGAGGAAAAAGGGAGGGAAGGAGGAAAAGGAGAGGGAAGGAAGGAAAAGGAGAGGGAAGGAAGGGTAAGGGAGGAAAAAGGAGAGGAAGGAAGGGAGGCTGCAGGAAGTAGGAAAAACGAGGGCGTACAAAACTTAGTGTTGTCTTTTCTGACACAGAAAATGTGAATGCCTAATGTTTGAAAATCGAATTTTTTTGCACAAATGGTCATAAATGCCGTTATTAAGCATTGAATTGCCAAAAATGCAGCCAACACCTTAAATTTCGTAGAATCGCCCAAAATAGCATGAAATTATCAAAACAAATTCACAAAATCATTCTCAAAATGTCCATAAATCAGCTCTAAAAATGTAAACAGTCGCTCTGAAACTGTCATATCGCTCTGAACTGAAACACGCTCTGAAACTGCGATAATCTTTTGAAGACTGTCCAATAATGCTCTCTAACACTGTCAATATATCGTCTGAAACTGTCAAGTATCGCTCTAATACTGTAAATTAATCACTCTAAAACGTAAATAATGGCTTCTATAATGGGAAAGTTTATAAAACATCTCTATAAACATGTAAAACATTGCTGAAAAATGTGACAAATAGCTCTAAAAAGGTATAAATTGGCTTTCAAAAATTGTAAAAAGTCGCCCTCAGAATATTAAAAGTTGGCTTCTCAATTTCAAAAAGTTGGCTTTAAAAATGTCACAACATCACCCAACTAGTGTAAAACTTGGCGTTTTATCAGGAATCTCATTTATCTCGGTTCTAGTAGTAAAAATTATTGTTGAAATTGGTACTTCTGTGTAAGCTACCTTGGTGGGTTCCCAAGAATCTGGCTGGCAGCCCTGAAGGTTAGCAGGTTATAGAAATGAGTAAATGTTTATATTAAAACTAAAATGTAGAGAGAACTGTTGGTAACCATAAATTCGAAAGGGTTGCAAAGCAGAAGAAATGTCAATGCGAGATCCTTTGAGATTGAGCTTCGTTCAAATGATAAGTAAGTTAATAGTTAGCTGTTTTAAAAAGTATCAATCTGAAACAAGAAATTAGTTTCGCAGGAACTGAAATATAGATTATTGGTGTAAGTATGCAAAAACACGGATGGGGGTCTGTGGGCTTCGCCCGACGGTAATATTAAAAGTAAAATTTTTAATAGAGGAAAGTTTTAAGATGTCTACTAGAGAAGTGTTTCATGCCGAGAAGATTCCTGCACCCATGTGCTAAACCTTTTTCAATTTTCAGCGTTTTTTTTTCAGTGAGTAACTCACTGATTGCATCAAATATCATCATATGGTAAGTGTTTTTTGGCAATAGCTTTGGTCACCAATAACAACGGCAAAAGCATGGGTTGTGTGGATTTGAGTAGATATTAACAGCCCATTTGACGTCATTTTTAAAAATTTTCTTTTGTTCATAACCGAGGAGAAGAGATGTATAAATAATGTACATCATAAATTTTGAAAAACTGCATATTTTAAAGTGAAAACTGCAAATTTAAAATATCTAAAAACTACGTATGTTTCTTCTTTAAAAACTGAATTTATCGCATATGAAATTCCGCGATCAAAATTTCTAGCGCCGACCAATTTTCGTGAGTTCAGAAATCAGACTCTGTAGTCTTACATGCCTCAATAATTCCAGGCGATTATTCCCATTATAGTTGAATGATTGTTTTGAGCTTATTGAGGAATTCCATAAGATTCCTTTTGATCAAGTGGCTCAACGTTTCTCATTTGTACAAAATGCGACGACAGACCAGATAGGTGACAATTTGTTGAATTTTTTAACTTAACAATAGAATGGCTGCCAGATAGTCGTTTTGACAGTAGGGTGTCCTTTCGTAAAATAGCTGGATTGTTCTTTTTCAGCGAATGATTTTTTGTGACAAACACATTGTTGGAAAATCCCGAAAACCTTTTTAACAAAAAAGTTAGTTTGTCGGCGCATCCAGATTATACCGCCAGACCCCAGATTCAGTTTTTAAGATAAAATTACTAAGGTCTCCATTTTGTCGTAATTAAAATATTTTGAAAGCTCAAACTTTGGTGGGAAAAAAAAACGGGTTTAAAAAAAAAAATTTTTTTCCGGGGGAGTCAGGGATACTTCCCAATGACATCGATGTGACGTAATTTGGGATCCGCTGGCGGCATAGAAACAGGACATCACTGTGATGTATTTTTGTGGGAGCCTTTTATTTTAAATGCCAGACGACCACAGTGACGTATATGGAAGCCTATGCAAACACAACTCAAATACAACCATCTGTGGTGTGTTTTATGGCCGAAGAGGTTAACAGTAACAAATGAAAGCCCACTAATTTAAAACCTGATGTGGGAAACTTTAATGCAAAAACGTTTTTCGTTCAGTAATTTAGGGTGTCTAATGTGAGAGATCTTTGGCTCTATATTTTTGTCAGCATGTATTTTTCTAGTTTAACTTAAGCTGGAAATAATGGAGAAATAAAACAGCGAGCCGCGAGTAGACAAGCTCAAATAGAGCGAAGAAGTCGGGACATCAAACTTAATATCGGCTGCATGCAGTTTAGAAATCAAATAACGCATTGACTCGAGCAATGTCTTATTCGAAACGCCTATATACTAGTAGTGGTGTTTGGGGGTACTTGTACATGAAGTCTCCAGGATGTTCCTAAAGTGGATTTTGACAATCTGTTCGTCTTGGTATATGTAACAAAATTACAATGACTTTTCCTGTATACTGTAACGTCATTTTACAAAATATACTTTAAATTTATACTTGCTAGAATTAGGAGAAGGGATTTGGTGGTTGATGGCAAATCGTTCAATGAGAAACGGTTACTCAGCCCCATTATCCAAGTTGCCAGAGGTACTTTTTTAGCAGTACAGTACAACTTTTTGGACCCGTACACTTGGCAAAAAGTAGGTCGGTACTACTTGGTAGTATCCATTTTCTGAAACTAATTTTTCTTGAAAACCCCCCTGAGAGCATTATATAGGTTCCATTAAATAAGTAAAAACCTCCGTTTTAATTAGTATTTAGCAATTCTAGAGCTTACCAGCTGTAGTGCCTAAAGTGTTTTACTCAAATGCGAGTATTGATTGTAAATGGTTTCGTACAATTGTTCCTTAATATGATCCGTAAAAACGTCCTTAAAAATGTTCCTTAAAAACGTTCCTTAAAACCCTAGACCTAAAAAGCAACTCAGCCATGTGCCGAAATATCTTCTTCGCGTACATTCACAATATTAGTAATTACCTTGCGAATGCATCCCTATCTATAAAGGGTTTCTTGCGGGAAATATATTAGGTTAATAGCACTTCAAAGGGATTGAGACAGCTTAAATTGATTTTGCAACAATGATAAATGAATTCGTGAACTGAATGTATAATACGACTTTTCAATTTGACGTAACGTACCAATGTAAGACAACAATTCTTAAATTTTTACTTCAGTCACTCAATCATAAGTAAATGCTATGTAAATATGCGTATGGACACGGTTCTGAACTTAACTTTAATATTTTAGGCAATATTGAGGCGGAAAAGCTCTTAAACTTAAATACTCATATTGTGAATGTATGCGAAGTGCATATTTCCGTAAATAAAAACTCATTAAAACTTGAACCATTTTACAGTATATGGACATTGGATTAAAATGACAAGCAACTGCAGTCGAGGTATGGTTTGAATATGGTTTATCCATTCCATATTTTTAATTCCAATGTCAAGTAATAACTACAAGCAAATTTTTGTTTCTTTTCGTCAAAAGAACTGCATGAAACTGCCATATGAGCGCCCCTATGAACAGCGGGCGTTTGTGAAAGTGTGTACCCATCGATGAAAGCAAAGCAAGAATACAAGTTGAATTTGTTTCTCAAAATTTATTACGCAGTTCAGTGAGCCATGTTAAAGACTAGGATTATTGAATTGAGGCATACAGTACTTCTACCATAAAATATCAGGATAAACGCCAGTTACCGAATTTTGTACTTCGTTGTCTGTATTTATAACTTGCTTTCAATACTGCCCAATATTCCTGACACCCCATGCCTTAGAGTGTACGTTATTGTTTGTAAAACTAAATGAGAATTTATGAAAATAGTCAGGTAACTCAAGGACGTCAACAATGGTTGCAAACCGTTCAAGTGTTCATCTCTGCATTTTTTGTTTGCTTTTATTTCCTTCACGTTTACTCATTTGGTATCTCTAAGTTAAAGTCATAGCGAAAGTTTGATCATCTGAAGGGCTAACTAAACAAATAGCTCCTCAGTATTTAAATGAGCGTGTGGAATTCAGAGAATTGTATGCGATATAGTCTATAATGATATAGCACGAGCATTTGATGCTGATTTTTGGCTGTCAATAAGTATTGTCTATTTTATAGTGTGTGATCTATCATAAACTTTATAAATCAACTATCAAAATCATTGATGCTATCTACAATTATTACTCCTTTCGTTGAAGTCACATGGAGTGACTGCAATTAGTGTGAGAATTTATGTTGTCCAAAAAATTATGTTTGAGTTTTCTTTTTTGTACGAAAAGTGGAGTTTCACTGTTTAACGAATTTTACAATAGGGTTTGTAGCGCTCAAGGTAAGTGTATTTGGTTTTCATATTGCGAAAGAATTTTGACGGAATACTAGTATTTTATTTGCGACTGTTTGCAATAATTGGCATCATACCAAGCATAAATGTGCACTTTAGCGAATTGAGTATGCCCGCTGAATTGAAAGAAAATATTTTAATACATACGAGCTAATATTTGGTTAAAATTTAATTGTTTGCAAAATTTACTGCGTATTCTAGAACGGGCTTTTAAAAACTTAAGCTCACTCTACCGTAGCGCCTACGCAGAAAAATTTACCGCGGATATTACGCACTGGGAATACTAAACATAAGGTGGATCCTATGTGCTGCCACAATAGCACACAGCAAATGTTATGCCACAGAAACTTATCAACTGCCAGAAAAACCAAAAATGAGGGCTAAACATATTCACATACGCTACAAAGGCACATAACTAATATCCCAAACAATTTTAACATTTCAAATTCAGCATATTCTTGTGTACTACAAGTAGCAAACCCTTTCAACACGTTGAAGCGACACGAACGGGTAAGACCCCATTTTCTTTGTCTATCTGCAGAGATGTTTACCAGAATCTCCGACTGCTTCGACATGTGTAATTCTTCGGTACAGCTAGAGGAACTGAAATCAATAACTTTCACATATATTTGCCTGGCGGCGCTTATTGCTTACACAAAGAACGGAGAGCAAACTAAATCTCATACAGTATATTGTTAATAGGAACCTTCGCGTTAAGAGAGCTAGCCATTCATAATTTTTCTATTGCAGTTAGGCACTAAAGTTGGAATTGTCCTTATGTGTTGTAGTTCCTAGGCAAGAAAAAGTGAGGTAAATTTAACCACTACGAGAATAGATGTACAACATGAAATAAAACACAAACAATGTCCTCTATGCTGGAAGAAAGCGTGTATGTGGTAAGTGTCAACTGAAACATGTTATGAAGATGACTTTTATGATTGCAACTTAATACAAATAAATGTTGTTTAGTTTACAGTCAATTTAAATTGGGCGGAGAACAAAACTTTGTCCTCAACAACTAAGCAATATTAGTGCAGACACCAAGTAAACATTAATTTTTATTCACGGGGCAGTTAAAGAACACATCAATACACATTATCAATTAACATAAAATATGTAAACGTCGTAACCAGGTTATGTCACAGATCTGCATTGTTAGCCCTAAAGTAATTTTAAGTTAGGAAAGTATAGTTTTTTAAACTGCTGCGTACGTTTTGCATGCAAATATTCAGAGTAGTTGCCTGAAAATAACCATAGAAAAGTAGATTTTTTACATGGCGCAGAACAAGTTACGATTCCATATTCCCACGGTTCTACAATTTCTACCGTCAGTGTTTGCCTTATTTTTCTTCAAGACCATGACGACGTTGGTTGCGGCATCAGTGTCCAAATCCAAATTGCCAAGCAGTCTTTTCACCATATAAAAGCCTAATATCGTTAAAAGTCATTCATCTGGTATTTGAGAAACACAATGGCCTTCGAGGTATTTCTTGCACCGGGGCCTTCGGACCTCTAGTTCCGCCACTGTGCAAGAAAACTATGCAATATTTATTAAGTTCATACAGCATTTTTTCAAGCTCGCAAAGTGAAAAGGCCTCAAACCCATCCTTTTATTTTACACGTCCATTTTTCACGCTAAATGTGTTAACATTATTGGAACGACGAACGACAATAAAGATGTTAACCTTTATTGTCGTTCAGATTTTCAAATTTTCACCTCCAAATAAATTAATCTAAGTTTGAAAATTCCTCCGGTTCATTCTACAACTCAGCAAACGTTCAAGACAATTTTATTTTGTTAATATTTACGTAGATTTAATTTTGTTAACATTATCGTCCGTTTAAAATTACCATTCCGTTTAAATTTGCCGTCTTTTACTTCCGTTTAATATTTCCAGCTTTCATTTCCGCTTCAATTGGCCAACTTTTATTTCCCATGTCCTACTTCCTCAAAATAATTTATATATTGGCCTTTCTCGTGTTCTTATTTACTTTTGTAACAATTGTAATTTGTAATTTTACCTTTTTTACTTCCTGTAACTTATTCTAATTATCTTTTTGTTCCTTTATTTCCCTATTTTTTATCTTCCTCTCCTTTCGACCTTATCCCCGTTTCTCTGCAATTTCTCTCCAATTTCTTCCCCAACCGTGTGGAGCCGCCCCATTTACCATATAAAATCCCGAGTCACATTACCCCATTCGGGATGATTGGGGATACCCCCAGCCCCAATTCCAATAGGGCAAAAACCTAGCCCATGTGTACATTTGTTGTAAGGGAATTTAGACCTCGTCTTCAAATCCCGAGTGGGCAATTCGACTTAGGATTTCGTACGGTAAAATGGTAATACTATATACTATGTGGCGGGTCAACACTGCTCAAACCGACCATAGCGCTATAGAAGATTCCGCGCCTCCGCCTTATTATGCATATTTTCTAAGGACAGATAATGGAAAATTGAATTTGAATGTCAAACCTGAGAAAGTAAACAGAAAAAAAACCAGGAAGTAAAAAAGAAATGTCGTCCCTTTAAACCAGGAACTAGCCTAGGTACTTCCGCGTGAATTTTTTGCATGATACTATTTTGTTCTGCAACTTACTTCTGGAATTATGTTTCAGTCGAATTGTATTCCGCGAGTGTGAGCTGCAAGTAGATCTACTGAAATTCAGGCCATAGTCCATACGTATATTTTTTGTTTTATTTATTAAACCTCAATTTCTGAATATCATCACCATGATTCTCATGTTTTTATTTCTGCCTACTTTGCATTCTTTTACTTTAAATGAACCAAAACTTAACTTGCAACGGCATTTGACGGCGTTTAGCGATGCACAATAAATTTAATCCTAAACCATGTTGAAATGCTGGATTCATAACAAAAACGGTGCTCATGATATCGAACCCTTGAGCAGCCCGACGATACTTACATTTTATTACTACAAACAGTCGAGCAGTATTCTCCACTTACAAATGCTCAATTATTTTGCTGGGATTTCATTCCCAATCTGCGACAATGTAATGACAGAACCAAAGCCAAGTCGTTTGAATGTAAGCAGAGCATTACCAATTCAAAAGAGTGTTTGCATAGTTCAAGTTTACATTGATCCAAAGCCATGTACACAATGGCATCTACCCGTAAATACCTTCAAATACAATAGGACCTTGGGAATTTTTCCGGAAACATTTTTGGACTTCGTTCTGGACCACAGATTTACTAATGTAAGCCAAGGTAATCTGGCAAAGGTTGGTTATATATTTATACACGTAAGAAAGCAGAGGGTTGACTTCAATACTGATTATTCGGCGGAGTTTCTGTATCTCATTGATGCTCTGTTCGACGTAGATAATAAAAAGGCCATCTACAACTACGTTTTCCCAGTAAAACTGTTATTTGAAGTGGAAGATGAAAAGTATGAAATTACAGGAAAACATTTATTAACATGCTACAACCACTTGGAATGGATATCTCAAGTAAAGAAAATTTGTGAAGGTGTGCAACATGAACAGGTTGCCGTTTTTGACTTGATTTGCCAAGGGATTTATAAACAAAAAATGGCTAAAATGCCGCCTCTCCTAAACTTAGATGAAACTGAAGTAAATTCAAATGGTTGGCGACAGCTAGAAATGCTTCTTGCTCGTTCTGATGCATGTAATCAAAATATTTTGTGGTATGACTGGAGCTCAGATGGTGACCTACGACCACTTGAAACTCGAAAACGAATTAAGCCACTGCTTCTCCTTACTCCTAATGCAACCATAATTTACCTTCGCGATACAATCCTTGGAGCGATGAACTACATACCTAAAATAAATACGGTAATGGACGTGAGTATAAAAACTGAATCATTGGGGTTTGCCGGAGATCTCTACAAAGTACATTTTATCACCTGTGCACCAATTGCGAAACCAGCTTGGCTATCTTTAGCTGGATTGACAGTCGCTTTTCAAGGCTCTTTTATGGCTTGGAATAATCGTGGTTGTTTTTATTAGCGGCTTGTTTATCTCATTTTGTCTACGAGCACACAAATAATATATCGCCTCGAAAATCTCGCAGCATTTTCTACCCAAAACTGGACATTTGTCTGGAATGTTCTACTTTGCCAGGGAAGCCGTTTGTCTGCTAAGAACAAGTGGATCTTTGGTTCCTGGCTCATGGTGGAGTTGTGCTTACAAATGCGTATTTAGGGATAATATAATCATGTTGACGGCACCCTTGCAGGAGAAATCAATGGAAACATTTAACGAGTTATTCGAGAGAAATTTTTCAATTTATTCCAAACCCATATTAGACATCGCTTATGCTAATATGGACAGACAATTTAATCGGTTGGGATCCGTTGGGAAATTTATTCTCGCATTGACAGGTGCAATTGAAGTTTCCAATGATTATATAGGTGACCCTAGCTCTATGACGAAGTT
This sequence comes from Orchesella cincta, assembly GCA_001718145.1. Taxonomy (NCBI): domain Eukaryota; kingdom Metazoa; phylum Arthropoda; class Collembola; order Entomobryomorpha; family Orchesellidae; genus Orchesella; species Orchesella cincta. The sequence continues at coordinate 9,867 of LJIJ01004385.1, forward strand.
TGGAATGCTGTTTATTAAAAATAACTTCAACCTTTCTCTCCAAAATATTCTTCAGAAATTGGGAGCATTGGAAAAGTGGCGACCGAAGATGAGCAGTTACAGGCACATGCTTTCCATTGGACATCAAGAATATTTTGAAGAGATTATGTCAGGTTGTGGAATGGATGCCTACATAGATAGTCTTCAAAATTTATTTACCTTCCAATCCAGATTACAGCAACGACTACTAAAAAATAGATTATTGGAAGGGAAAAAGTATAAAGTTGTTGTTGGCAAGGAATCCTACGGGGAATTATATGAAAATTGGGTGTTCCGAAATATTCCATGGCCGGCAACCCACTTTTTAAGACGACTTCACTCACTATCCGAATTTGGACTGGTAAAAGCCTGGAAGAATGGGTTGAAAAGGATACATCAGGAAGTAACCTGACAATTAATGACTTCAATGATCAAGAGTTCGTCTCTGTCTCTTTGGAAAGCAACATTCGTTCACTCTTTTATTTGGAACTTGGTATTAATATCATCCATATAATTGTGTTTTTGTATGAGGCAAGGCAAACTATCTTCATTCAACTTATATCTGGTTCAACTAAAGTTTACAAGAATTGCAAAGCATTTCTTAAACTTTGTACCAATTGCTTAATTCGCAAAAAACATCAGAAAGTGCTCGATAAACGGGTTGAATCAAAACCGAATACAGCATTTGAATGTCCAGAATAGAAAGCCAAATCTGTTTTATTTTGCATCGAACTTCGTCTCGTTCATCGTTTCTTTTAATATGGTTAGTAGATATGCTTTCGAATTCTGCAAACGTAAAATTATATATATTGTCTAGGCTTTAGAAGTTTAACAAGTTGTCCTCTAAACTTTTTAAATTTAACAATTTTAAGTAACTTTATTGCAATCATAATGCTGTTGGAAATACGAAAATAAATGCTTATAATTAAGTTTACCTCGGTATGTAACCCCATTTTTGCCCCATTTTGTAAACCATTTTTCAGAAAAATTATTTTATTTGAAAGGTTGGGGCCATTAATTCGAAGAGGTTTAAGTTTCGGCCAAAATTAATTTAGCATTATTTTGGTAACCAAACTTGATGCCGTTATCGTAACAGAATGGTAATGATAATATTTATCGTGTTCATTTGTAGTCTATAACTGTTCCTACTTTTATTATGTAAATTTGGGCACTATTATGTTACCATTTCTTAGAATCGCAAACTATAGGGCAGGGTTACAATTTTAAGATGGTTTAAGCAGGGGTGCAGAATCCTATTTGGCTTAAAATCTTGTTCTAGCCGACCCCAAAATCTGCCTCCGGAATTCTTTAAAAATCTCTTTACTTGGGTAGCAAAGTTCCCAGAATCCCCATTTCAATTTTCCCGGCTTTGTACTGGTATCTGTAACATTGTTTCCGGTTACGTTTTTAGGGCAAACGACGCTTAGGGGCCGTCCACATCAAACGTATCGCAAAAATTGGCCTTTTTCAGACCCCCCTCTCCTTGTGTCACGGGTGCTCTGAACCCCCCCTCTCCCCCTTTGTCACGTAACGCTAGAAGTAGTTTTTTACTAGCAGCGTCATGACTTTCAGTGTGTGTGCACCTTGTATCCATTTTATGCTGACTAATTATACCTGTGTGTTAAAATCGGAAAAACATTTATATGACAAATTTCAAGCCGTCACGCTCGTCTCGGAAACCCCCCCCCCTCCCTGTCACGCTCCGTAACGCTGGCTTGAACCCCCTCGATTTCTACTAATTTCAACAACTAATTTCATAATGTGTCAGAGGTAAGCGGAATTTTCTCTAAATACTGCCATCAGCTAGTAAACCTACAATATATTGAGTGGATGCTTAAGTCATTTGTTGCCAAAAATAGATAAGGCAAAGTGTTTTCTGTGTGGGTTTAAGCTGATATCCTAGTTGTATTGTTTCTCAAATATACATTGCTACTTTATTTATTATTTTGCAGCTGTCAGACCTACTACGTGAAAACAAGACAAAAAGTTTGTAATGTGCATATAAACCTTCAACGAGAGTAACAGTGTAGCCAACTGTTTTAAATTTTGTGTGCGTATTCGATTTACAAATATTCCCGCTTATATTGAGTATTCATGGGCACTTCTGACACAAAATGACTAATATCCTAGGGGATTTAGCAAGAATAATATAAACTGAGAAATGATTTATACCATGAGGCAACACACAGGGAGATCTGGTTTAGTTGTCTGACTTAGTACTGTTAGGTAAGTTTGATATCGAAATTTTAGCTGTAAACTGTAAAAAATTGATTTTTCGTTTTGCCTTTTGTATTAACCGTAAGGGCCATAATGAATCTTTTAAGGTTCCTTATCCTCGTAGCTATGCATACATTTAAATAGGTTTAAATAGTGTTACACTGGTGCCTACAATTATTTTAGTACTATAATATACTAACGAGGAATAAGGTATAAGGTAGTTAAGCTCCGATTTACCTAAGATTTGGTATGTATGGTCAATTTATGTGTGTAATTACATATATTATTTATATGGTCATAATGGGCATTTGTGTCGATTTGAGAAAAACCAATTAAAGCTTCTATTGTTAAATTGAACGGAGAAAGAAAATTTAACTGATATTAATGTAGAGATGACTTCCAGTATTAATGTTAATTTTAGATATATTTAGATACATAATAACTTTGGTCTTGTTGTAATTCTACAGATTTTCCATCGATCCAATCCGAATTGGAATATTACTTGTGGTTTCAATCAGTGCCGTAGCAAGCAAAAGGGTGGCCTGGTGCAACCTAATTTAAAATACCTATAAAATTCGCTTTGAAGCCAAATTGTGCAATTACAGATAGGTTTAACGGTATATTTGGTATGAAAATGAGAAAATTGATTATATTTTAACGTGAACTGTTTACAAAGTTCACCTATTTTGCAACCAAATGTGCTAAAAGTCCCATTTTTTAAAGAAAAGTGTGGCTATAATTTATTAAAGAAAAAGGGTGGCCTGGAGCGACAGCTCCACCTTGCTCCAGTATCCCTACGGCACTGGTTTCAATGAACTCTATCCTCCGATACAGATGGCCAGCAACTGCCCCTTGCTAAGGTGCTGAACTTGGGCCAGGAAGCTCTGATTTACTTGATATATACCACAGCTAACGGGAAGCTGGTGGCCGAAATCTTGTACAAATATACATTTTTGCCCCAAGAAACATAGGCCCATGGGGAAAAACAACCCGTAACTTCTTTTTTTGGGTGAATTTTCAAAAACTTTCAACAATGTAATCGGCTTCCTCACTAATTTTAATCTAGAAAACTGTTTTTTATGTAAAACGGATGACAAACAAATTCATACGCAACTAAAAGAACGATATGAAAAAAAATTCCTAATTTACGACTATGCTTGGTCAGAGTAATTTTTCCCATGCCAAATCGCATATAAATATAAAAACTTTTCACAAACCACAAAAAATCATTGTACTCAGATACTCAATATACGGGATTGACATCGAGAATCAAACGTACATACCAATTCTTAGATCAATCGGAGCTCAAATTATAGTTTGCCTCGTAATCACACAAGTACTTTTTATGAATGGCTGATAGGATTAAAGAAAGATTTTGTATTTGAGGAAGATCTTGTAACCACATGTATATTCAATTCAACATTATCTCCTATTGTACGTTTTAATATTGTACTGTACCAATTTCATCATGAAAATTGGATTTCCCAGGAAGCTTTAAAAATTGAGAAAACATCAAAGGATAGCAGATACTTGAAAATGCCAACCACGAAACTCCAGTTAAAAAAGTAAGTTCGCATCTTCTTTCGTTAGTTTTTCTCCATAACACACCTTCACAGAAATCGCTTGTGACACTTAAACACGCCTAAGAACGTATTCAAAGTCGACTGTTCAATAAAGAATACAACCAAAAAGCCGAAATGTAAAAATGTATATAAAGTGAACAGAATATACAAATTTGCGAAAAAATAAGTCATGTTAAACTAGTATTGGTATGACTGAGGGGACGCTGGTTTCAGAAATATCATAGGAAAGCACTACGAAAACCACTCATGTTCAAATTAATTTCTGACTTCCAGTAATCACACAGTTTCTTAGTTTCCATGATGGTGGCACTTGTATTTCGCACAAAATTATATACTAGAAAAAGTTGCTGATGGTTACATTTCGAAAACTTGAAAGGCCAACCCTATAAAAAATCAAACCTGTTCGAATTATATCGTGCGTACAGACACGCGACAGACAAGTGTCATATCAAGCCATCCTAATATGTGCCAAAATGTACATGGATAATAAATACTACATACTTATTTTCTTGACGACATCGATTCATATTTATTATGAGCAATTTTGCTTTTAGAATACTTCTAACAAGGTAAGTCTCCTATTTCACGTCTGCAATAAGAAAGAGAAATCGAATGTTTTCTCATTCCTTTGAATATTCAAATTACATTTAGGTTCAATCAAGATTATATTTCAACACTTTTCGTTCCGTCAACGGAGAACTTTGGTGGTTGTGGATGTGGTCTTGGAGAAAGCATCATGTTCTTTAGATGTTTATGCCATATACTATATGTACCACCCTCCCAGCGGATCCAGACTCTATAAAATTATACGCATTGTAAACATATACTTCCAGTATCTGAGGAAGTTTGTCTTCAGAACAACGTCAGTTTTACGCTTGTACAATCGATGTTTATTTAGTGACGGAGTCAGATAACGTTTTATTTAATTCTGAATTTCATTTAAAATTCATAAAAACAACTGTCCTAAGTGTAGTTTTTGGTGAAAAAATATCACGTTAACAACTTCCACTGCATATATTTCTTAAATATTGGTGAGCACTATACGTATAGGGCACTGAACAGTTTCGTAGTGCACTTGGAAATGATAAATTTGAAGCTTTTTTGGGTAATTTATGTGTTAATTGACAAACGCAAAATACTTACATTTGAAAGTCACGTAAGCGTCTAGAATCGTTTGGAGCGCTAACGTTGCAGGGCTGGATAATGTATATTTGTGGCTACTGCAAGTTGAATAGAAAGGAAACTTTTTATTCAATTTTTGTTTTGAAATTGAAGGCAGGTAAACAAATGTCCGCTTCTTGTCCAGTTGTTAG
>LJIJ01004386.1:0-14996 GCA_001718145.1 Orchesella cincta
ATAATACGTTATCCCTTTGTGTTACAACTTTTCGTATTATGACTCCGCTGAATGTGGGTATGCTTTTGTCTTCCAAGGGCAAAAACTAATATCGATCGAGCGTGTTTCTTTAGTGCAAATTTTACCTGCAAAATTAGCATTATATAATGTTTTCGTGTCGTGCGACGTCTATAACCAAACCGTATGAACCTTATTAATTTGGAAACTCAAGGGTAAACTCTTATGGAGTTGCGTCAACTAGGCCAAAGTAGACATTAACTTTACTTCAGACACGAAATCAATTACAGCTCACGATCGAGGTTTTAGTTTGCCGGCAGACCCTGACCAAGCCAAAAGCTAGAGAAACGCCCCGGATACGCGTCTAGTTGCAAACGTTTGCAACACGTTCCATTTAAAAACCTCTGGGAAACCTGAACCTAGTTTGTTTGCTATGAAAGCTTAGACTTTTTAATAATATACCATTTTAGAATTTAAAGTTTAAACTTATAATGGCGGATAAATTCATGGTAGCTCTATTTACACTGGGTTGGTTAACGTCCCCTACAGCAAGTTTCCCAATCGAATTCGAACAAGACTGCTATACTGGAATTGTATCCGAAGACTTTGAATATACTCAGTCATCAAATTTAACAACTAACATTTTAAATCCAACTGTAAGTGATACTGAAGATAAACAATCTTTTCTCACATACACTGTCCACGATTCAGCCCACTTCGATTTTTCTTTTGATTTCGAAGAACTTCTCGTTGTCGATAAGCTTATTACAATGAGCGACGGTTATTTCAGATTTTATTCCAAGTATCGTGACCCGTGTGTTATTTTCATTCTCCCGACGACCACATTCAACGTTTCTGCAATAACCAAATCTGGTTATGGAACATCGGATAATGCATTGTTTCTTGTAATAGCTTTAGAGCAGAATAATAATGCAAAAAGCGACTTTCTCACAATGTTCGAAACCTTGGAATCGATTCCTTCTTATGCATTTTATGCCAATTTGGCATTGATAACTGCTTCGAGAATGAATACAGATCATCTAGAAATATACACGTATTGTTACTATTGCAAGGAAAATACCGAAAAATTACTTAAACTAAATACATCTTTGCCCAGTGCAAAAGCAGTTCGACAGGAATGCGATCAACGGAACAGTCATATATACAATCGGAGACTAGTTATCCTCAATTCTGCAAACATTCCGAAGGAAAGAAAAGTGAACGTTGCTACTGACCGACTTATCAGCAACAAAAAAGTATTCTTCGATTACCTCAAGAATCACCATAAAGCGGAACAACTTCTCCTTCGAATGTTAGTGAAGGAACTCAACCTAACTCTGAATCCAGAATACAGGTTGTACAACGAAGAAGACGATATGAGCATTTACTGGCATTTGGTCATAAAGGATATTATGTCCGGAAACGCAATTTATACAAATGCTATTATAGTTACGAGAGGAACATACGTTCTAACCCACCAAGAAATGGCAACCTGGACATACTGTACAAGAGTATCTGACGTATTAGCAATAAGCTGGACTACTTACATCACCATTTTTGATATTCCCACTTGGTTGACCTATTTTGCAATTATTTTAGTATACGCACTTCTGTACAGGAATATTATGCGAGCTATAGACCTCTTTTGGACCTTTTTTGACAATGAGTTTTGGCAAACACATCCACGAAGGTTCATTTGTCTTTACTTGGTCGGCGCGGTGTTTTTAAACTGGATATACGGCAGCAGTCTCTCTACAGACTTTATCAGCTTTAAATTTCCCAATAGTCTAAAACAGCTTAACAAGATTGGATACCGTGTGTACATTTATCAGATTCGAGACACAAAAAAGGTACTGCATCTTTTGCCCAAGTATTTCTATAAAATTTTAGAAGAAAATATGGGGACGTCTGACATGGAAAAAATACTTTTCATGGATGACAGCTACAAGTTTCCAAATGATACAATGAAAAAACTGGAAGCAATGGCTGGAAAAAAGTTATTGCTGCCAAATGGGAAAGACAGCATTCGCACATTTCCTTCATTGTTCCACACACTATCAACTATGCAAAATGTGGTGGTTGAAAATGAGTTTGCATGTGGCACTTTGCGACAGTCTCCTTGGTACAATTACAAATTGTCGACATCCTATCAAGTATTTGGATACTTGTCTACAAAATGCATACGACTGATGTCACAGTTTCAGCAAACTGGGATTGTTTCACAGCTCCAGAAATTGATGGGATATCAGAAAACTGTGGAATCTAATTTGAGGGTTACTGATATCGCAACTGCTTTAACTAGTTCTAGTTTAGCTGTGAGAACACCATTGATCATGATATGCTTGGTGCCTGTATTACTTGGAGTTGGGTTACTTGTACCTTTTGTGTGCACAACGATTTATGTAATCGTTCTAATATTATTGCACAAATAAGCTTAGTAATGTCTTACTTAAGAATAAGAACACGAGTACAGGAGTTCACAAAAGAATAACGAATGCCATTGTTTTCTTTTAAGCATATTCAAAAGTGATGGGTTTGGTTACAATTGCAGTTATTCGTGGTTCAGCTTCTGTACATTCCAATCTAATTTTAACTTATGGTAGTTCACTATGCTTGAAAATACTTTTTTAAATTTTTAATCCATTTCATTGCATTTACTATCTGACTTGTTGTATTGCAAATATTTTAATTAAAATACAGGTTGAACTATCTAATAAATTATGCATCTGAGAACGTATCCGTTGTGGTAAAAAGTTTATTCATCTTGTATCATGTTGGTCTACAGAAGTATGTTAAATATATTTTAACATTGTAATTAATCAATCGCTTGCTTTAATTGAGTCATGCCTAACAGATATATACAAAATTTATTTAAAAAGTCATGTAGTCCTATGAAAATAATTTAGTATGATTATCAGACAACCATTCATGGAATTTTGCAAATGTATTAGTATTTATGTATATCGGTGGTAAAAGTTGAAAAATGGAAACTATTTGATAGCAATAAGAAATAAGTTCAAATGCCCCAAAAATTGAAATTCTGGAACTAATTCGTTTGGACAATTTATCCTGTCCGTAGAATAAGTGTACTCTGATTGTTTAAAAAAATTATCTTTAATACATGTGATTGTGTGGGTTTATTTGGCTTTCAAGTTTAACAACGCATTTCTCTTTAGCACAAATTTATCGGCAACTAAAAACCATTACTTGAACATTTGTTTGATTGCCACGCAGGTGTCTTATAACAAAGCTCCAAAGCTGGGATCGTCTTTTAATTACAAAACTCAAGTGTATACTTTTGTAAAGTTATGCCAACTAGGTCAAGGTATACATTAAATTATCCCAGACACCAACCCAATTACAGCTCTCGATCGGGGAGCCAATTTAATGGAAGACCTTGGCCAGTTGGCAAAAATTTATCACGCCCCGGATAAAAGTCTGATTACAAATGTCCTTCCATCTACAACACAGGAAGAAATTTTACGCTTAGCTTAGGTGTGTTGGTTGGAAATAAAGTTGGTTGGTTTGGTAAGAACGTTGGATAGTTTAGTTGGTAGAAAGCCTAAGCTTTGTAATGCTATACCAATTTTTTGTTTAAAGTGGGTTCTTTTAAATCCATGTAATAGACACGTATCTGGTTTACATTTTCTAACTTTGACAATTTAAAATGGTGCTTATATATCTTGTGGCTTTTGTTAACTTAATTTTTTTAAGCTTAACAACTGCCAATTTTCCAATAGTATTTGACCAAGAATGTTACATCGGAATTGTATTTGAAGAGCCTGAAATTACGCTGTCATCGAATTTAACAACCAAAATTATAACTTCAACTGCAAGTCATACAGAATATAGTCAACAATTTATCTCATACACTGTCCACGATTCAACGCACTTCGATTTTTCATTCGATTTGGAAGAATTTCTATCTGCAGATAAGCCGCTTTCAATGATCGATGGCTACTTTAGATTTCATTCCAAATATCGGGATATCTGTGTGATTTTCATTCTCCAAATGGCAACATTTAACGTTTCTGCAATCACGAAATCAGGTTATGGAACATCGGACCATGCATTATTTCTGGTAATTTCTTTAAAACAGAATGATCAAACCAGACGTGACAATCGTGGAGACTTTCTTTGGAATTTCGAATCGTTTGAATCGATTTCTGCTAATGCATTTTATGCTAATTTAGCATTTATCACTTTTTCAACCAACAACGAAGATAATATTAAAATATACACGTATTGTTACTACTGTACGGAAAGTATAGAAAAATTGCATCAAATAAATTCGTCGTTGCCCAAAGCATCCTCAGTTCGACATGAATGCCAACAAAGAAACAGTCATATGTACAACAGGGAACTAATTATACTCAACTCTGCCAATATTCCGGACGAAAGAAAAGTACACGTTTCTAAAGACCGTCTCATGGAAAATAACGAACAATTCTTAGCGTATATTAAAGATCCCCACAAAGCGGAACAACTTCTTCTTCGAATGCTAGTGAAGGAACTCAACCTAACTATGGATCCAAGTTACAGGCCCTACAATGCAGAACAGGATCCGGGTATTTACTGGCATTTGGTCATAAAAGATATTATGTCTGCAAACGCAGTGTTTTCAAACACAATTATAGTTACAAGAGGAACCTACATTATAACAAACCAAGATATGGCAACGTGGACTTATTGCATAAGAGTGTCCGACGTTTTAGCAATAAGTTGGACCACCTACGTCAGCATTTTTGATATTCCCACGTGGCTGATTTACTTTCTTCTTATATTAAGTTATGCATTTGCATATAAGAATATTTTACGGGCTCTAGACCTGGTCTGGATTTTATTTGATAAAGAGTTTTGGCAAAAACATCCCCGCAGGTTTATTTGGCTTTATATAGTAGGCGCTTTGTTCTTGCAGTGGATGTACGGTAGCAGCCTCTCTACAGATTTTACTAGTTTCAAATTACCCACTAGCCCAAAACAGCTTCACGCGATGGGATACCGTGTGTATATTTATCAGATTCGGGACAACAAAAAATGGTTTCACACTCTCCCAAAGTATATATTTAAAGTTTTGGAGGAAAATACTGGAACATCTGACCTTGAAAAAATAGTTTACATGGAAGATAATTACAAGTTTCCAACGACTACAACGAGAAAGCTGGAAGCAATGGCTGGAAAAAAGTTAATGCTGTCGAATGGGAAGGACAGCATTCGCACATTTCCTTCTCTGTTCTATACACTTTCAACTATGAAAAATGTGGTGGTTGAAAATAAGTTTGCATGTGGTACTTTAAGTCAGACTTCTCGGTTCAGTTACAAAGTGTCGACCTCGTATCAAGTATTTGGATATTTGTCTACAAAATGTATTCGACTGATGTCACAGTTTCAGCAAACTGGGATTGTTTCACAGCTCAAGAAATTGATGGGATATCAGAAAACTGTGGAATCTAATTTGAGGGTTACTGATATCGCAACTGCTTTAACCAGTTCTAGTTTGGCTGTAAGAACACCATTGATCATGATATGTTTGGTGCCTGTATTACTTGGAGTTGGTTTACTTGTACCTTTTGTGTGCACAACGATTTATGTTAATCGTTCTAATATTGTTGCACACATAAGCTTAGTTATGTCTTACTTAAGAATAAGAACACGAGTACAGGAGTTCACAAAGGAATAACGAGTACCATTTTTCCTTTTAAGCTTATTCAAAATTGATGGGTTTGGTTGCAATTCTAGCACACAATTTGTGTGTGAAAATTTGTAATGTAATATAATATTTCGTGGTTTAGCCTCTGTAGTTTCCAATCTAATTTTAACTTTTGCTAGTTTTATGCTCAAAAGTACGTTTTTAAATTTGCAATCCACTTTATTGCATTTCCTATGTGACTTATTGTATTGCAAATATTTTAATTAAAATATAGGTTAAACTATCTAATAAATTATATTTCTGAGAACGGATCCATTGTGGTCTTAAATTAATTCATCTTGTATTATGTCGGTCTACAGTATTATATTTATCAAATTTAATAATAAAAATAATAAATCGCAAATAATTTTTAGTTTTCCTTTGCTGCGATAACTAAGTGACTCAATGGTTGAAATTGGTGTTTATGAATAGCCCCAATTATCTACCGATATGTATTAAACAGCGATGTAAAGTTAATATAAAAATGTGGTATTCTTCCAGAATCTTCTTTTTTCCCTTTAAATCCAAGCTCATTTAACGTTAAAACCATTTACCAAAATGGTAACCCAGTTCCAGTAGCTTATAAAAACGTTTCAGCTATATGACTCCATCTTTCCATTTCCTTTCAGATGGGACCACAAAACCTGTAAAGTTTTTGTACAACCATGTTCCGATTCCAGTCCAAAATCTTGAATTTGGAGAGTTCCTATTATTCTTTGACCAAGCATTCCGATTTATGTGTTTCGTTTCTGTAAGCTTTCAAAACTTAGTGGTGTGGAACGCCAAACAATATTGTTTTTTTGTATCATTTTTAACCGTTACTGTGAACTTTTTCGGAGTTGGATCTGTCATTATTTACATACTCAGATAGGACTTTGAGTGGGAAGTTGTGACGGGTATAGTCATTTATTATATTTGGGGGATTAGGAGAGGAGTTCAGGTGAAGATGAAGAAGCTTTCATGGCTTTACTGTAGGCTAAGCATATCTTTATGTGACTTTGTACACATACTACGCTAGTGAATAAATATATGTAGCTTGGAAGGCATTGAGTATCAATTGCCCTCCAGCTTCGGTAGCAAACACAACGCTGTGTCCAGACCATTTCTTGGCATCATTGTGCACCGCATCTCACACCTTAGGCGAGAGCAGAGCAGATACCGCATTCCGTGTGCAGAGCAGTAGACCAGGGAGATATATAGGACCGGCCGGCAGACTTGTGTATCACCCGTTATAAAGTCCGTTTTGAAAATCGAATAATTTATTTGTCTATTTAAAAAAATCATTGTTGTTTCTTTGTTCATTTTTTGAAAAATTATCAAAGATATGTCTTAGCTAAGTCAGTTTACGTGGAATGAGAGGCGTATTAGGTATGTAGCTCCGAAGGCACTGCATGAATGTTTCCAATTATGAAAGAGTCGAACTGGTTCTATTGACATATGTAGTGTATGGATTTGATTTGTTACTATTTCACATATTATGGTAAAACTCGGTTTCGACTTCCACATATAGATTTATTAGAAAGCCATCCTATAATTTAATATTCTTATAACCATTGCTTCCTTTATTAATAAATTACAAAGTTAGACATAAGCGGATCGATTAGAGCAACCATTCTATTAACACTCCTAAACAAAATGTATCTATATGGAACACCTACAAACTAAACTATCTCAAATGTTAAAAAATTCGTAGCGTAACTGGAAATGAAATACGTTAACAGTTTATACTTTGATCAACTTTCAAAATAACAGTGGCTTAATACTAGAACTTTCGGAGCACAAATCGGAGTCTTTCGAATTGTGAAGAATAACATTTTTGGGACAATTGAACAAGTTTGTATTTGACTGCATGAGTGTAAATTTATTTCAGCAATGTTTTGAGTGAGCACAAGGTTAACTGCATGAATAATAATTACATACATGATGTATTTACATTAAGTGATTAAATTGCTTATACAACAAAAACAGGTTTGATGATTCTGTACACGGCTTCAGAGTTAAACTTCAGTAAATCGTTTTCACAATAGAAGTCACCCCCAACTGCAACAATTACTTTCCACTCCATTATATTACAACATCTAAACGATATTTGTGCTTGAATTTTTATATACATTTGTCGAAAAAATCTTCTCAAACACGCCACTTACATTGTAATTTAAGCGACTAGGAAGCCTCTCAATGTTTTGACGAGCCTTCTAATCTAAAATTCCCCTAGCGTTTAAATAGTAAAAAAGGGCCAAAAACTACTGAAGCATGAGCAGACTCGCCGTTTGGTTATTGCAGAAGCTGAGCAAATTCATTGGAGTGAGTTCATCAACAAAATTGTTGTATCCAATGTAGCATTTGAGAGGAAATAAAGACCTGAGGAATCTCTTAACCCATTTCCTTTCCCGCATACTGTTAGATTGTAACATTAGACTTGACCCTAAATCTTGTTTGCGCAGAATTCAAATGAACAGAAGCCAAAATGGACGTGCGCATCAAAAGTAGCAAGCCACAAGTGTATGCATCGGCACCAAACATGGCGACTTCATACCAAGAAATTTTTGCGCCCAGTGTAACAATTGTGTACAAACTCACTATTGTTACGATGATAACGGCTAAGAGAGACGCAATTAAAAGTTGATCCTGCTGCATCAAATTGTAATACCGGTTCAAAATTTGAACTTGTTTGTAGAGCGGCAAGAATTTGCTGGCTTTCTCGGGTTTCGAAATTAGGAGCAAAGTAATGTACTCCTCGTAGCGCCGCAAACAATATGCCGGCACCAACGAGAAACAATATATGTACATCACAAATATCCCCTCTCCATCAAAAGTGAGCCAGAATCCGAAAGTACAGAGCAAAGTTAGCTGAATAATGGAAACGGTAGACCACGAGGCTAGCCCAGCATCAATATTTTGATTGTTGCATTCTGAAATGGAAAAGTATCCGAACGTAATTGAGTTGCAACGCGAAATCCATTGAAAAACAGCATACGGTGGAATATTCATTGCAGGAAATAGAATTCCACCCAAAATGAGAAGTTTGATGAGTCGAGCCTGATTTCCACCTGTTTTCAAACCCGAAGTTTGTAAATCTGAAAAAATAAAACAAAACGTTTTTAGGCTGGTTACAAGTAAAAATGCAGATTTAAATTTTTTTTATAAATGTGCAACTTTTCGAATGACGCTTTTCAAACTGGAGAAACACGTTGAGCAACTCAATAACACACGCCCGTCCAATATGAATTGTCCATCTGGTCACACAAAATGTGACTGAACCTGATACAAATAGGAGGCTTTCCAGAGAAGTAACCAACTCTACACTCCGACCTTCGTGCAGTAGTTGTCCCAAAATTGTGAGAGTGTAAAAGGTATGCATAATACTTTTCAATAAATCGCGATTAAGGATTTTACGACTACATGGTATTAGTCGTTGGTACCAAGAAATGGTGAGAGGACTAGTGCCGTATATCTTTTGTGCAAATAGTGACAATTTAATGTAACTTATAAGGTTTTCTTGGAGAAGCATCGTGAGCGAAATTGGTGAAACTTGCTTGTATGGAGCTGTGTAACTGCTAAAAAACAATGCTGCTGACCTCAAAGGAGAACTGGAGGTTGTGCAACTTGTGTTGCGAAGGAAATGTAGCTTTTCACTGTTAAAATATGTGAGATATTCATGAGTATGGATTTGGATTACGTAGCAATACAAATTATTCATACCAGTTAACAGATAATGAAGCCTAAGTATACAATAACCAATATTTATTTTGTGGCTGTTTTATGTCAGCGGGTGTGCTTACGATAGAAAATATATCAAAGTTTGGTACAATTTAATGTGTGTTTGATTTCAATCGCGCTTATTGAGTTTTTGTGTTGGGCTTTCGTCAATTTTTAATAAACAAACCAATGATTCGCGTCTGCCAATGATTGCTTTAAATTATTCACTGGTATTTTATGTCTGTGAAATGGGCGAAATCGAATAATTCACACAGAAAATCGGTTCTGTTAGAACCGGAGTTTCCAGCTCATTTCTATACATCGAGTAACTTTAAATGGATACCATATTTAAAATTCACTTCCAACCTGTCAAGTAGCCGAAGTTTTATTTATGAACCGCCATGAGTTTAAACATGTTGCAAAGAGAGAATTACCAAACGCCCATGTTTTTTGCAGTTCACAAATATAAAAGCAACTGAACAGAATAGCCTTTTTCTGGTTTATTAGTCCAGAATGTTTGAAGCTGACGAATATACATTCATGTACCTAGAGTGAAGGAACGGGATTGTAACGGAATGAAATAAATCTAATCTCTTTTTTTTAACAGAATATACATAAATGTATCCACATTATGGAAACTCTCTTTCATTATCAAAATACTGAAATTGACTCATTTCTCAACAACATGCATCAAACGTTCGAAGCATGCTTTCCTCGAAATCAAAGAAATTTAAAGTATTAAGAAAAAAATACCTGTCAAAATACACAATACAAAGGTTTTACACAGTAAATATAAAAGATTTCCAACATTCCTTTACGTCAAAAACTAAACTTGTTACAAAAGCAGATTAACTTAAATATCAACAAAGATACAAGGTCTGAACTGGAAACTAATATAAAACGGTCAAACATGTGGCATGATTGAAATCCTCTTATTTACCTAAAAACGACAATTAAACCTAGATCTCGATCCAAATGTCATAAATGACCATTATGTAAATATCGCTACATCTGATAGTTCTAGTACGACACTACCTGAGCGCCCTAAAAACCTTCCACTGCACAAAGTTCAATCTAGCTACTTTCTCCTAAATATATTACATGCTTGGAAATGCATGAAAAACAAAACAGTAAAACTGAAGACCCCTTGGCATGTCGAACAAGATGATATCCATAGCATTAAAATCAAAAAATTTCGTCCTTTCACTCTGTAATCTTTTTTTACATGTTTGCATACACAGGAGTTGTACCACCCTGTCTGAAACTAGCAAGAATTACTCCAATACCCAAGACACAGAATCCTAGATCACCAAATGAAACAAGACCTATTGCTATACAAGCAATACTAACTAAAATACTCGACAAATGTATATACACTCAACTCTCAGACTATTTTGAAAAAATAATCTTTTAAGCAAATGTCAATTTGGTTTAGGAAAAATATGTCCACAACTCATCCTAGTAAAAATAACAGATTACATGTATGAAAGTCTAGACAAAAATGAAGTATGTATACTTATATCCCTAGAAGGCATTTGATTTTGTAGATAGAAAAATTCTTATTCACAAGCTTAAATGGTATGGAGTCGACTGTAGGCTAATTGAATCAATTATAAATGACAGGTCTCAGTTTGTTGCATACGGAGAGAAGACGTCTGAAACGAAATCAACTTCCAGAGGTATACAGCAAGGTGCTGCAACGAGTAGTTTATACTTCAGCATCTACATAAACGACTTGCCGCTTGCTATTGAACATTCAGAAACAAACATGTTTGCGGATGACACGAGTATTTTGAATAAAGGTACTATTGACAACATTGGTGTCACAATCAAAGACGTTGAGAAAGATCTCACTAGCATAAATGCCTGGTTGAAAGAAAATAGAGTAAATCTGAATGTAGATAAAACCCAAATGTTAGTTATTGCTAGACCTAAGACACTCAAACTATGTGAAAATCTTAATGTAAGTATTAATAATATCAGACTTCAACGAGTCAGATCTCTAAAAATGCTTGGTCTGACTATAGATGAAACACTAAGCTTCTCAGAACATTGTTCAAATATTGTCAAAAAATGCTATGCTTCACTCTCTGTATTATTCTCACTCAAAAAGATACTGTCAACAACCTACCTTAAAATCCTAACTGAAACTTATGTATTTAGTGTATTGAGATATGCCTGTATTGTGTGGATAAATCATATATCACGGAAAAATCTACTGTGTATTAAAAAAATTATCAGAACGGCTGCTAGACTGGTACTCAATAAACTTAAGTTCGACAATATAACTTCTGATATATGTACTAAACTCGAATGGTTAATGCCTGAATACATGTATAAAATAGAATGCTTAACTATGACTTACAAAATGACATTCTTTAACAACAAAGTGTTTCAGAACTACTTAAATTTTTCACATGAAAAAAATTACTACGAGAACCAAAGAAATTTGTACACCGTTAAATGTATATCTTAGTAATTGGGGGACACGCTCATTCAAATATCAAGCTGTAAAACTTTGGCTGCAACTACCTGAATCTGTATCGAAGAATGCTATAATTAATCTCAAAATATTTAAGAAAGCTCTCATTTCACATGTTCTATTATCGCAAACTAATGATTTATGTATTGAATACACTGACTTTTGTGACAATTCATGTATTGATGATGCAATTAACCGCGTATGTAACTCCTACTCATAATTGGAGCTATCATGATGTAATTTACCTTGATTATAAGGAAATCATGATCTGAATAAATAAATAAATAAATAAATAAATAAAATAAATTTTGGGTTAATTAAGTTTTAATCGAAGCATTTAATGGACAGTTTATTTAAGATAAAATTCGATGGTTTCAACCGTAATTATTTTATCTGACTTATTTCTTGTTATATTTCTTTTCTGAGTAATAAGATATATGTTTAAATGAAGTTTTTTGCAGGATTTGAGGTGGTTTTAACAATTTATTTATAAATCTGCTAAGCTTTCGATAGTCATACGACTGTCTTCATCAGAGCGAATAATGAATCAGAATTTTACAAGAACTTGGTACATGCAATAATTGTACAGTAATAATTGTTAGTTAACATTTCTTAACTATAATTTACTATGAAAATATGTATCTATGGTGGTTTGGTTTTTGAAAGTAGAATGTCCATCCATATCGGGTTGATGTTCCATCCGCTATTTAGGTTCATTTTGACGGAGGTTTTTCTTATGTAAAGACTTTCCTTCATTTTACGTTTATAGTAATCATTTTCTTTCTCAATTAGTTTTATATTGGAGACAGAGACGTGATGATTGTTTTCCCAAACATGATTTGCAACACCAGAGCTTTTTGTATTTGCAATGCGTATGCATTGGTCGTGTTCTTCAGCCCGTGTTTGTATATTCCTACCAGTTTCTCCAACATAAATAGCAGGACAATCATTGCATGGAATTTTGTATATGCCGGATTCTAGAGGTTTTGGTTTATCCTTGAAATTGTTGAAGTGTTTTCCGATCTTTGAAATAGGATAATAACCAATTTCTAGGTTTGTAGATCGTCGAATGTACCTTGCTATTTGGTCAGTGACTGGACCGTAGTATGGTAGGATTGCACGTTTGATTTGAGATGAGTCCTGAGTTGTTTTCGAGTTTCTTGACTTGTGATGTGTTATGCGTTTCTGGATAAAATCATATGGGTATCCATTATTTTGTAGATGTATTGTGACGTTCTTGATTTCTTCATCGAGGTTGTCTTCATCACATATTGAGAGAGCCCTTGTAACTAAACTGTCAACAACTGAGATTTTGTGGCTTTTTGGATGAAAGGATGTAAAATTCAGATACCGATTGGTATGAGTGTTTTTCCGGTAGACTTTGTGTCCTAATTGATTCCGACTTTTTCGATATACCATCACATCCAAAAATGCAAGTCCTTCTTCTGTCTCTTCTTCTGTAGTAAACTTTAACGATGGGTGAAAGTTGTTTAGGGATTTTACAAGTTTTTCAACATCTTTGACGTTTGAAAATGTATCATCTACATATCGTAGCCAGTTTGTGATTTGGGGATTGCCATCGATTACTGATTCTTCAAAATATTCCATGAATAATTCTGCAATTACCGGACTTAAAGGAGAGCCCATGGGAGCACCACATGTTTGTTTGTATATTTTTGTTTTGTATGTAAAATACGTAGCATCTAAACAGATGGTCAAAAGTTCAGTGATGTCATCCACGTTAAATGTTGTTAATGTGTTCCATGAAGTATCCTGGAGGAGACGTTTTTTTATGTATGATATCGTTACATCGATTGGAACTCGAGTGAATAGAGAGGTGACATCAAATGAGACTAATTTGTATCCTCTTTTCGTTCTTATATCCTGAAGCTTTTCCACGAATTCTTTTGAGTTATTTACTGTGTATTTCCAGTTTTTTGTTAGTTTTTTCAGGACTGTAGTGAGGTGTCTTGCTAGATTGTAAGTGATCGATCGTCTGAAGTCTACGATAGGACGAAGTGGGACGTCTGTTTTGTGTATTTTGGGTGAACCGTAAAAACGTGGAGTGAGTGGATAGTTGAGCTTCCTTGATTTTATCCATTTGTTTATGTCTTTTGTTTCCATTTTTTGGCGATTGGATACTTGGTTTAGGACGTTCATTATCTTCATTTTGATGTTAATTATTGGTTCTTCAATAACTTGTTGGTAGTCTGAGCTGGAGAGTAATGTGAGGACTTTTTGTTCGTAGGTATCAGAGTTCAGAACTACAGTGGAATTTCCTTTGTCTGCGGATATTATGACGATGTTGTGTTTTTGTTGTAGAGATCTGATGGTGGAGGTAATCCATTTCATTCTTTCCATTTGAACGGAAGGAGCTTGGTAGTTTTTCAGGATGTTGTTAATCCCAGAGCGAAATATGTTGGCTTCGTTTTCATCTAATTCTGCTTTTTGAACCGCTGTTTCTGCTGCATTGATTAAATCCAACAATCCATTTAGGTTTAGCTTAACTGGAAGTGCGTAATTAAGTCCCAGGGATAATACTATTTCTTCATCATGGCTAAGAACATAATCACTGAGATTTGTGATTGTGTTTTCCACTGTTTTGATTTTGAAGGAAGGATTTTCTTTTTCATTAGTGATAATGAGGTCTTCTAGTTTTTTCCTTTGTCTTTCTTGGATGGTGTGGATGTAATTTTTTTCATGATTTTGAAGAAGTTTTATGATGTCATCAAAACTGTCAGGAAAGCTGGTTTTTATTGATGTTGAAGTCGTGTTAAATTCTTCAAGAATTAGTTTGAGTTTCCGGTAGTTTATTTTGATCACTCTTCTTATTAGTTTTTTCTCTGTTGATTGTAGAATGCTGGAAATCTTTTTATCTTCTTGGTAGGAATGACGAATTTTTAGTCCGTTTGGAATGACATCTAGTTTGATACATTGTTTGAGAAATTGTATGTTGCATTTTAGATGGTTTAGTTTCCGGTGAATTTTCTGAATCTTGTTCAGGAGTGAGATGTCCGCAGACCTGCATCTGCTGGATGTTGATTTTATTTCTCTCCAACCACTGGTCATTATTTAAATGCAGATTTATAAATAAATTGTTAAAACGCACCTCAAATCCTGCAAAAACTT
>LJIJ01004387.1:0-14993 GCA_001718145.1 Orchesella cincta
GGCGAAAAATGCCCTCTATCCAGATTTAGTTCTTGGCATTGGGGAACTGCATATAAAACGGTGAACAACCTTATTGAAAGAGCCGGGGTAGCAATTGATGCTATTAGAGCAAGGGATAACCTGAATAGGGACAAACCACGTACCAAGCTTCCACCATTATACGGGTTTCGTTCGAAAGAAGAACAAAGCGTACAACAATATCAAGGTCGTACATTCAATACTCAAGCTCGGGGTAATTTCAGACAAAGGGATTCAAGCAGACAAAGAGAAGGCCAGAATGAAAGTCAGGAATTTAGAGGAAGAATTAATTCATTACCAAGCAGTGTAGGAAATTCGTACTTAGCTAATTTGAAATGTCATGAATGCAAGCAAACAGGTCATAAGGCTAGATTTTGTCCAAACAAGAATCAAGCAAAAGCAGCAATGCTAGTTAGCGGACATACTCAATCTTCACAACGACAACGTCATAATTCACAACCTGAGTTACAATCACAAGAGGAATTGTATCAGCAGTTTTTGCAATTTCAACAAATGCAGAGGGAACAAAACGCGACTGGATCGCACTACCGTCAGTCAGGTCATAATACTTCATCCCAGAATTTAAACGGGGATGGGGGGCAAAGGTTTCAATCCAGCCGAGGAGCCTCCCAATACTGAATAACACACCGTCAATTCCAACTATTGATTTCTATATGAACTGTGTAAAATTTGAAGGGATTGTTGATACAGGCTCGTCATTTTCTTTGATTAGTCTAAGGTTAGCTAAAGCAATGAGTCTTGATATTAATTACAACACAGGGATTGAATTGAAATGTGCTAATTCTTCAGAACTTAAAACGATAGGAACAGCTTGTTTGACAGTAAAAATGGGCTATAAAATCATTAGTCACAGATTCCAAGTCATTAAAAAGTTACTTTACCCATGTATCATTGGAAATGATGTTTTGAAAACTTATGGAATTGTAATCAATCAATATCGTAACTGTTTCCATTTTGATGAAAACCCAAAGAACGTATTTCAGTTAGGAAACGCGTCCAACCGACTAGTTTTTGTTGTTGATTCTCTTAAATCGGGAATTAATACCAGTAGCTTTGATTTCCAACTTGAAAATATATTCGCCGATTTTCCAACAGTTTGTAGAACAGACGGCACAATAGGTCAAACAGATATGATAGTTCATGAAATAGTATTAACGGAGAACAAAGTATTTAAGGAAAACTCACGAAACTTCCCACCTTTTGAATCAGATGAGATAGAAAGGCAATGTAAGGATTTATTAAAACACGGGCTTATCAGGCATTCAAGGTCGCCGTATGGGTTTAACGTGGTTCTTGATAAAAAGTGCGACGGGAGTTTGCGTATGACAATTAATTACAAGAAACTGAATAAAATCACTAGAGCAGTAGCGACACCAATGCACAATGCAAATGTTATTCTAAAACTTTTACCAACAGGAGGAGTTTTCTCTTCCATCGATTTAAAGTCAGGGTTTTGGCAGATTCGTATGCACCAGAATAGCATAGCGTACACAGCATTTTATGGCAATGGTACACTTTATGAATTTTTGGTATTACCATTTGGATTACTCGGGGCACCAGCCACCTTTGTTGAATTAATGAACAGGGTATTAGAAGGTTTAATTATGAAGATATGCTTTGTGTACATGGATGATATCATCGTATTTTCAAAGAATATGGAAGAACACTTGGTCCATCTGCGTTTAGTTTTTGATAGGCTTAAGGCCGCAAAGTTGTCAATCAATTTGAAAAAGGGGAAAATCTTGTTTCGCAACCAGAAAGTTAGAATATCTGGGACACATCGTTTCTGATGAGGGTATTAGAGCAAATCCGGAAAAAATTAGAGCTATAGCAGACATGCAGGTACCTAGCAACAGAAAAGATGTGTTAAAATTAAGCGGACTTTGCAGTTATTTAAGCAGTTTCATACCTAATCTTGCAGAAGTCTTTTCTCCAATTAGCAAGTTGTTGAAGAAGAACACACCTTTTTATTGGGGTTCAGAACAGGATAGAGCTTTGAAGATAATTAAGAGAATTTTGACAGAAGATATTTTGTTAAAGGGAATAGATTATAATTTTCCTTTATATTTACGTACTGATGCGAGTGATAAGGGAATGGGAGCTATTTTAGCACAAGAGATAGCGGGGAAAGAGCGAGTTGTAGCTTATGCAAGCAAGAAATTTAAAGATTCAGAAACCAGATTAAGTGCAGTTGAGAAAGAATGTAAGGCAATTTTGTTTGGAATTAAGAAGTTTCAAGAATTCTTAGGAATTAGCAAGTTTACTGTGTTTACGGACAATAAAGCTTTAACGCATTTGAAGAGTCACCATCCGAATAATAAAAATCTTACGAGATGGTCACATGAAATTGAAAACTGGGGTTGTGATATTAAATATTATGAAGGCCGACGTAATATTTTAGCGGATATCTTATCGCGCATGCCAGTTGATGATTTACCTACTGATGAGTCTGATCAACTTGTCAGGAGTCCCGAAGTTAAATATGTACCTACTTTTGCGTTAACTTATTTTGAAAACTTAATTCCCACGATTATGTCAGAACAAGGTAAAGATAAAGAAATACAGGAGATAGTTAGAAAACTGGAGAATGGTAATGTACATACAGGATCCGATACTTTCCTTCAGTGTTTTGAGTTTGCAAATGGAATCTTGCGTAAGCGGGTGCGACAACCTGGGGTTAAAAGGGTTAAGTCTAGCAGGAACGAGCGTATTGTAAATAGTAATGAGGAGTTAGAAAGTAATGTTTATGTAACCGATGTATGTAGGGGTCCGCCAACGAGCGAAGCCGAAGTACATGATATTCGTGTGGATTCACATATTGCAAGTAGGGGTCCGTCAGAGAACGAAGCCGAAACGCAAGCACGCGCAAATGAAGCGCAAATACGCGTAATCGAAACGCGAGAGAGTAACGAGATTGATGATAGTGAAAGTTACAAGCTAGTTATTGTGTTACCAAATTCACTGAAAGAAGAGGTAATGTCTTATTTCCACTCCGCACCGGAGGCAGGTCATTTTGGTAGAAAGAAAACGTATTTATCTATAAGATCGCGTTTTTATTGGAAAGGTATGGAGAAGGAAGTAGCCGATTTTGTACGAAGGTGTCAGATTTGTCAGAAGTATAAAGGAGAGAATTTGAAAAAGAAAGGTTTGTTGGGAGAAGTTCCAATTGCGGAGTCTGTTTTTGAAACTTTGTACCTTGATTTTATTGGTCAGTTGCCTACTACAAAGAACGGTAGAAACAAATATATTCTTGTTGTTGTGGATCAGTTGAGTGGTTGGGTTGAGTTGTGTGCTATGCCTTGTGCAACAGCGAAACGAATAGTTAGTTTTCTTGAAGATGAGATTTTCTGTAGATTCGGTTCACCAAAGGTAATTGTAACAGATAACGGGACTAATTTTGTGGGTAAAACAATGAAGAAGTTATGCAGGGATTGGTGTATTAAACATGTCGTTACGTGTGCGTATAATCCTATGGCTAACAGGTGTGAGAGGTCAAATAAAGATATTGGCAGGATGATAGCTTCTTTTGCAACGGAAAGCCACCAGCTGTGGGATGTACATTTACAGAAATTTGCCTTAGCGTTACGTAGTTTAGTCAACGAATCCACTGGGTACTCACCTGCACAGTTAAATTTACGTAGAGAAATTCAATTACCAATTGACAGAGCTTTGAACCCGTCCGTGTCAACAGATTATGTAGGTGATGTCGAGGAAATGATGTCAGAACGCGCCAGCATAGCGCTCAGCAAAGTGTTAGTTTACGCCAGACAGAATTTGAAGCGTGTTAAAGAGGTAAACAAGAAACTGTACGACAAGAATGCTCGTGATTATGAATTTAATATTAATGACATGGTCATGGTACGAAACAAAAAGTTATCTGATGCGTCGGAAAACATTTCCAAAAAACTGTTACCAAAATGGATAGGTCCGTATAAAATTTTGAAAAAGAGTGATTTAAGTTATATTCTGGACATGCCAAAAGGTTTTGTTCCAAAACGACGAGTGTCAGATTTACGACCATATTACCCACACAATTCACCACCAAAGAAACCTATTTTGTCACTGAAAGAATTGGTAGTTTGTAAAGAACCAGATGTGAGCGAAACAAGAGAGTTGAGAACGCGTGGTAATGTAAATTACCGTGAGAAGCGCAATTATACACGAAGGCAATAAGTTTTATGTATCTTTTATTTTCAGTAGAATGGCTCAGTTACTTACGAAGAAGCAATTGAAAACGGCTCAATATTACCGAACTCGCCTTACATGCGAAAACTCCGAGCTGAAAGTTTTACCGTTGAGTGATGCAGCGACTCAAGACAGGGTGAAGATGAACCTCCGGCGGACACTCGCCGTGTCATCACATCCCTTTGGAGTCATGGCAAGATCGTTTCGGATTACTCCAGACATGTTAAAGAAACTGGACATTTCCTCAACAAAAGATTTTTGGTTTGTACGAGAAGAAGATGAGCTTGATGATATGTACCGTATAATATCAACTAAATGTACATTAGCTATTGACACTGAATGGGATATTGTGTATTCTTATTTTCCGTTAATCGCGTTGATCCAAATATCTTGTGATACTCATGATTTTATCGTAGACGCAATTGCCTTACACGAGAAAGTTAGAACTTGCCTTTTTCCTATTTTTACAAATGCTAGTATCTTAAAACTTGTCTTTGGAACAGGAGATCTTGACGCTTTCAAAAGAGATTTTGGATTGTATTTTGTTAATGTGCTGGATTTGCAAGATATCCACAAGCAGTTCAATTTTAGTAAGCAGGTTAGTGCTTTTGATACGCTTGTAAAATTTTACCTTGAAAAGTCAATCAGTAAGGATGAGCAAATGTTTGAGTACAGGCGAAGAGATGAGGAGGGGCTCCTCCCAAGACGCGTTTTGAATTACGCACGAGACGATTCTGCTTTACTATTAGAAATGTGGGAGAAAATGAAGTTCGTTTACTACGACCAGTTATTAGCAGGCTTAGATTATTCCAACATTGTCAAATTTACGTGCAGACCATTTACTTTCCCTCAGGGTAAATCAGTAGATCAAAGCTGGAACGCAGCGAAAAAGACAATTAGAGATGAAGAACAACGCAAAACGTTCACCAGGGAAAAATACTTTTCATTGTTCAATACTATTTGGTTATGGAGAAACGAGACAGCAAAAGTTCGAAATTTGTCGATGAGTAGCGTATTATCGTATTATAACATGGCCAAACTGTGTTTGGAACAACCTGAAACTGTTGGTAATGTTGAAAATGTTGTTAAGTCGGTTAAGAATTGGAAACTTGATTGTAAACTTAGTTTACTAGATGCAATTGCTTGTGGCAAAAATATGGTACCTAGTGTTGATATTGTTAACGAGGCAAGACGTTATTCAGAAAGATATATTGAAATTGTTGATAACTCGGTGTCTATAACGTTTGGAAGTAACTTAGATGAGAACTTCGAAGAAGAACGCGCACCCAAAGCGCCTGAGGAAATGATGGTTGATCAGCAAGATGAAATTGTTAATCGTGTTGTTGTTGAGACTGAATTTTCTGTATGTAATGAGTCTGATATTGTTAACGGTACAAATAGCGAATTAGAAATTATAGAGTGTACTGCAGCTGCGCCTGCGACCGGTGAAAACGATTGTGTTATGTTATGTAACGACCAGAATGAGACTGTTAAACGTGTTGTAGTAGTTGAGGGCGAATGTCCAAATCCTTTTGATAATATTACCGATTTTGAACAGGTTAAGTACAAAGATTTGATGTTCAACTTTGATAGAATTCTTAAATCTAAAATGAATAAGACACTCAAGAACAGGTTAGGGAGAAAACGACACTGTATTCGTCAAATACTCGCAAATAAGCGAAGAGTAGAATTAGGGCAACCTAAGATTGAGTTTAAACGTTTCAAGAAGTGGCAATAAACTCTCAGGTGCCGGGGGAGGAGGCGATAGCATCGCTTAGGCAGTTGGGGAGGATGCAGTGGAGTGAGTGTACATGAGTGGGATAGTAGCCTGTATTTAGCTTGTACTTGAAGCTTATGTGCTTATAAATACATATATGTGACTGAATGTACTTTGTAGATGAAGGTAGAAGTAGATATATCAATAAATCGTCGGTGTTCCTTTGGGACATCAAGCATTACACGCGAACCTCTGACCGAACAGGTCTCTCGTTGTGTACCTTCCATTCCTTAGCATCTCATCAGCAGTAGAGGACGATCCGTGCGCAAGTAGCAAGGGCGAGAGTAGTGGTAAAGGAGAAGGAGATAGGGAGAATCTTCTATCACAAAATTGAAAATATAAACCAGTCTGACATCGGAGACTTCATTTATCGTAATACCAAGCTAAAATTACGCAATTTGTACTACTTTATAGCAATAATTGGCAAGACGTATGTTTTATAATATGCCAAGATTATCACGAAATTGATAATATAGACTAATGTGACATCAAAGACTTCAAATATCGCAATAATAAGCAAAAATTACGTAATTTTATCTACTTTATGGCGATAATTATCAAAAACTGTTTAAGAATATGCCCAGAGTATCACAAAATTGATATTATTGTTCTTGGTCATTGATTAAATCTAAATTATCAGTTTCACGTATTTTGGTGTGTAAATCAAAAGTTAGTTTTTTACCAATTTTTGCAACAAAGCCAAACATCAGAGCAACAGAATCCCACCATTTGAGGGGTCGGATTACGGGGTTATGGATTGCCGTTTTGAAAATAGTGGACTGGGATTACGAGTTTGGATTACCGAGTCCAAAAGTTTTTCTAGATTATGGATTAATCTGTTAGGCAAATTCGGAGGTCTGGATTTTGGATTCTGGATTACGTAATCCAAATCCGGATTATTGGGATTAAATGCCCCAAATCCTACCAAGTTTCAGTACTTTCTCAAAAACAATTTCCTTCCATTTCTGCACTCATAATAGTATTTAAAAAATTAAGAAATACATGTAAAACACTACCGATCTTCATATTTTCGAGTCATCTAGTTACAACAAGAACAATGACGAAAAATTCTATATAAATACCGTCATATTCAATAAAATCCCAATCCAGACCCCGAAAAATTCGGGGATTGGGATTAAAAGTGGATTATGAACCCCTAAAATCGAATGTTGGATTACAGATTTCGGATTAACAATTTAGAATGTACTGGGGATTGGGTGTATGGATTATAATCCGATTGCCGCAATTCGGGACTTTCAGCTACTCTGCTGAAAATCCCTTCTGTTTCAGTGTTCCTCAATGCCTTGTACTTCTAAAACAAAAAAATTAAACATTTTTGTATATTGATGTAAAATATTCTACAACTCTTCCCCTTTCAAACTACGTCTTCCAGCGATATGGCCACTTACTTAAAATGGCACTCCAAATAACCATGTCACCAATTGACCTCCCGAGCCAAAAATATCTTTAGGAATTTTTTAAAACTTGGGGTTTGCGAGTTGAGACTTCGGATTTTTTCTATCCTATGTAGAATTTTATGCTGAATCCAAATATGCAAAACACTCATTTAGCGTGTTTATAATGTATAATCCGGTAACGTCCTGTTAATGTAGGTTAAATATTTACTAAATCAAGAATTTGTCACATTATATAAACACTACTTTTCAAATAATTAAAACCCTTCGATTTAAAGCCCATCGGCGTCTACTAGTTAAATAACTAGGCTTGCAACCCCGACTCTAGTTTACAACATTGGCCGGAACTGCTGGTATCGGAGGCCTGCAATAGTCAGTGAATTTCATTCGTATTCCGCCCAAAACTCGGTCCAACAAACCCCTTTCGAACCCATCAAGTCATTCGCCAAAAGACAAATAGCTACTGGAATCCGTTGGGTCATGAAGAACCAGATCCATGTCCTTCACCTTATTCACAGCCATCCAGTTCAATTTCTATGAAAAGAGCGTGTCAAATTTTAAATTTTACTCAATTCCCTTAAAGCTATATTTACATGGAAAAGTTGGATTATAAAGATGACTCACATTTCCCGAAGCAGGCTTCCATCGTTGTGGGTGATTGATTTCCATCAATTTTGGGCACTCGGCTCCCATCGCGTAATAGTCCTTGACCTGAATTCCTCCGTGATTTGGAAATCCCCATTTAAACATTTTGGCTGTCGCATACTTTACTCCGTAGTCCCAATCATGATAAACTGCGGAACTTGTTGATGAAGAAAGCACAACTCGATCTGGGTTTTCAGCTTTCTGCATCTTCTGTGTTATCTGCGTGTATCTAATTCCAGGCATCAACGCATAGTGACCAGAGTCGAGTCCGTCATGCCCTAAATAATTTTTCATTCTTTGGAGCACATGAGCCGCAGCTAATTCACGACAAAGCTCTTGGTTTTGCGCATGGGCTACACCTGAAACCATGTAAAATAAAAATTATATTCTATTTTTATTATTCGAAAGGAATCTGTGTTTATTTCACTTACCGCAGAACTTTCCTGCAAACAGCTCAGTTCTAAACTGATCGCCGTCAGTTCCTATCATCTCAAACCGAAACTCCTCCAAGTGCAGTATCATCCCAAGCTCTTGGCAGATTATTGACAGAAACTTGATTGGTGTTAAAAGAGCCTTCTCCTTGATGTTGTACAAAGAGTGTCTTGCATTGAAATAGTTATCCTCCAATTTGTCCAAAAGGAGATCACTCTGCCCTCCTTCAATAGTGGTTAAAGTCAGGGCAGTGCTGAGAGTTGCTGCCGACACATTTTGATCCGTTGCGTGTGGATAAACGACGTTTATCAAGGGTTGCAGTAAACGGCTTCACTGAAAACAAAATATAGACAGACAATTATTCATGAATTCAGTTCAGAACATTTGTATCAATCACTTCCTTAATACTAATATTTGTGTTCAACTCACAGCTGTCTTGGGGAATTTGTCTCTTGGAATATCTGGAGCAAAGAAACTCGTGAACTCTAGTTGCAATACTGACGTGTTTGTTGTCAATCTTCCAATGCCTCAGCCTCTGTCTGCCTGAGTAAGAAATGTTTGCGAAGAGACTCACCAACAACTCTCATGTTTCACTCCGCAAAGCAGCTTCGTTTTTGCAGTTGCATGGTAAGCTACCGGGTGTGCTGCTGGAGAAACCTATTAAATGCGAATAGATTCTGAGAATTTGTTACTCAGACTTATTTATTGCATGGAAGATATGCATGCATATATCTATATTATTAGGCTATAAATGAACTGTAATTTGTTAACAGTGTCTCTCTCTGACCATAAGATATGATATATCATGTTATTATCTCAGTTATTATACCAAAGTAGTTACGTTTTGCCTATTTGAGTCATCAGTCGTGAGGTAAACGTTTTTCCATTTTTCTTACCAACAAAAAACGATGTATTGTTGAGCATGAAATTACAGGTTTACGATTTTCAATAACACTCAGCTATTTGTTGCGATTTTCTTCAAATGTTTTAGGTTTCAAATCTTTTCTTTATGATTACGTTTCACGTTGCAACATTTTATTTTAATATTTTCCCACAAAATACTGGCAATGCACAAATTTCACTATGCATTTACATTTCAATGCTATATATGTTATATTTCTTTCTGAAGATTAGTAAATAAGTAACAATCACTGAAACTTTTGTGCATACTTTGGGGTCCTTCAATCGTAATTAAATTTAGGAGTTTCTAGTAAACATTTCATTTTATAACTTTTGCCCCCATTATACAAACAAATTGCTTTCTTAAGTTACATTTTCAGTGGCTTTTGAAAAGTGTCTTTAGTTTGCAATCGTATTCTTTTCCCTCGTAAGTAACATTTCTTAATATTGTAAAGAAGCTGCAAATCAATTACCAAACCACATCAAGTTCAATTTTGAAGGTAACCTCCTGGTTTTATTGACCAAGAAACCAATTTAATAGGACGGGTTGGTGAACTCGAGTCGAAAACAGGTTTGTAGAGCGGAATAGTTGCAGAAAAAATATTTGTAGAACGGAAATGGGGATTCCATACTTTATTGCAGAAAATCTAATTGTAGAATATACATTGTTGTAGAAAAGAAGAATTATAGAAAAAATCTAGAAAATATAAGCATGTCTCATAGAATCTCTACAACAAGCTAGTAGCGCTTTTCGCAGTATAAGTCTCTCGATGAAGCCAAATGGGTCCAAGGGACCAACTCATGTATACTACTACTACTACTACTTTTCAATACCGAAAATTGAAAACGTTGTGTTTTTAACTTTAGTTTTTGAAAACTTTATGAAATTTTTTGTGTTACTACTTTAAAAGTTAAAAAACCTGACAAGCGCAAACTCCTGGTTCGGTTGGAAATGAATATAGGTAGTCTGAACTCGGAGATTTTCAGAAAGTGTGTCCTACAACAATCGAACCTCCAACAAAATGACAGAATCTTTGATAAAGTACAGCAGCTTTACTCAGACCATGGACTCAAAAGCCCCAAGCCCTTATAATTCTTTTCAGCTAAAAAATTCATGTATCCAATACATTAATACAACGAAGAACCAATTTTATGTCTTAAACAATCATGATAATATGAGATTTGGATTAAATCAAACGGCCTAGACCCCCGAGGCAACGTTTGCCTTCAAGTAATGCAGACATTATTATGTCAAAAAAACTTCAATAATATACAACCAAAATGTCCATTTCGGACAACTGTAGAAAACCGTTAGCCAAATTTGTGAGCAAAATATCGTTGTTAGCTTTCTTGACAAGACATTTGTACAAATCTGTAACTAGAAAAAAGTTGGAATAAGAAATTAGCCTCCAGGATAGTTCCGTCTTAACATTTGATGGTTCAAAAGACTAATATTTAGAACACATTCAATAATTATGAGCCATGAGAGTGACTCAAGCAAGTGCTTGTTTTGAGTTTTTTTCATATCGGGCAATCATTTATTTTAAAGCAGATTTTCAATATTAATTTTTTAAAAAGAAATTGCACAATTTGAAATATGAGACATTTAGCTGACTCGGTTCAAAAACAAGTTTAAGACGTTTTCAGTGAAGAAACAAGCTGAATTTCAGCTTAAAGCTGAAAAGATTATTAATAACATGGGTGAAATAACTAGGCTTGTGCAAAATATTTTGAGGACAGGTGGTTGTAAACACAAAGATGTATATATGTGATGTTGACAACGGATAGATTTGAGTGCTGCTACTAAAGCCATGAGCTCAAAAAGTTAAGTTTAAAAGTTAAGTCTTACTCATCAACAACAAATAAATAAACAAACAAGTAAAGCTAGAAATCCTGGAACGAAAAATAGTAAATTTATTTACATTCTTTCGTCCTTAAAACTTCACAAAAAACTAATTCTCGTCAACATCCGCATTACTTTCTAAAACTCTTTTCAGTCATGAGGAAAGCGTTCTCCTTTTTGATTTGGTCCACTTCTTCTGGAGCCAAATCATTTTCAAGGCCTAGAATGGCCCTCATCTCCTCTGCTGTCTTTCCAGTAATCGTGTTGGCCACCTTTCTCGCTGCCAGGGCCGATATCCTTTTTATATCTAAGTAGTTAGCAGCCTACAAAGATTCAAAAAACCAAATCAAAACAATTTAAAAACCAGAATAACTTACTGAAGAAAGAAAATGGAGCAATTGCACTCACAATGATCAGGTCGAAGAGCGTCTTCTGGTCAACATCCAAGAATGACTGGTCCCAAGCTGAAACCTGAGGAGCAAATTCTGCAATTTCAACTCCTTGCGCATCATGCTGAAATAAAATACGAAAATAAGAAAAGAAACATCAGCACAAAAGCCAAAACGCATTCACATTCAAAATCCAAGCATATTAACCTTGTGGTGGGCAGCCCACGTCAAAACCTTGTCCAATGTTTCCGCATTCACAGCATGAATGGGAATGGGGACTTTGTCATCCCCCTCCTGCTCCCCCAGGTCATCCAGCATGCCTGCAATCGTGCCACACATCCTCGCCGTGTCAACAGCAACTCGAAATAACTGCTTGTCAGAACTCTCAAGCAAAATAAATGACGACATTTCACCTTCGAAAAATTATAATATGAAATATTTAGTAAAAACACTGCAATTATGCTCAGTTGTTGAAATTGATACATTTTCCCTGCTCGTTTACCTCTTTAGTTGATCTGGATCAATTAGAATAATAGAAAAGGAGAAAAGGTAACGCTTAACTTTAATAAATTATTAAATTTGAACGAACAAAAAATTCAGGAAGAGCGAGAATCGAAACAAATGCAGCTGAGTGCTTCTATTCCATTCATAAGACTCTGTTTTGACTGTAGAAGCAGCCCATGAGTCAAGGTGTTGTGTTCAATTCCGTACTCTGAACATATAGAACAACACCGGTTAGAGCTTTCTATTGTTTTAAACCTTGCTCTAGAGTAGAGTTTGCTATACATATGAGCGTATAATAATTCATTTTTATAGTCTGCAGCAGAATATAATCGCCTCTTTCTTGGTATTGCTGACTAGTCAAAGTGGGGAGAGGGCATTGCGTTCCTCAATCGCAATAAAAACCTTAAGCAGCTAGACAATGAGCTTATAAAAAAGCGTTCTATTTTGCATGCATTTCAAGGGGAATTTTTCTGCAGCCGTCAAATGCAAATCATGAAAATTGTACAGCACTTCGGAAAACTATTCAAGTTTTCAATTACTGTGTTTGCCAATGACATATAATGAAACCTTTAAGTTACAACCGGATGGACAGTTGAACTCAAGCTTTTGGAACACCGCTTGAATGACCACGCTGTTATTGATGGATTCTAAGAACATTAAGTATCCCTTTTGAATATATTCCATTCCCTGGGGGAAGCTAATATTAGCAAGATAACCCAAAAAAGTTTGAGGAAATATTCGGACTGTAAATTACCTGTTTTGCATAGCCCATTAATTAGGACACTTGCTCAAAGTCCTTTTTTGTGGCACACCATAGTTACTCCCAAAATTGTAGAAAAATCAGCAGGAATTATTTATCGAGTACTAATCAAGATGACCAGTTCCAGCAGACCGTTGATGAAAAGAACGATTTTTATTCAGTTCGGAGGGACCAGCCTCGTGGAAAAGATTCTCTAAAAAAATATGAGCTAGATGAATCTTTATTGAGGTGACAGTTATCCTAATTCTACCTAACGCTATCCGAAGACGGGAGATTCAAGAGGAAGGAATACATTTTTTTGGAAGGAAGAAGTGTTTACGAAACCTCAATATCTAACAACCAATACCACAACAAAAACCCGGAAGTGGGCTGCTAGTAGTGACTGAAAGTGAATAACTTGGCACTCTTGCCATTGTAACCTTGTGATGACATTTTATTTCATTCAGATAACATTTTTTGTCATTCTGGCTACATTTTCTGTCTTTGTGTGGATAACTGAATTTAGCATGACAAATAAACCATAAATACTCAATTTCATTCATAAACCCATTTTCAGCAACCCATTCATTTATGTTTTGTAAATTTTGATTGAGAACTATTAATACACTCTTCCATATGATGTAACTGCCAATTTGTCAACGACATTGCTGGAACGTTTAGCATATACGTAGCTGTGACGCATTATACATGCTGAAAGTAGAAATTTGAAAGCCAATGCCCTTCATAAAACTTTCTTGCAACTTAGAAACTAGAATTGGATTCAAGGTTTATTATAATGTTTTAAAAAAAGTATAAACTATTGATTATTGTTTTCCGTTTCAACATCCATTGTTTTTATTGTAACAAGTTAGCCTCGCATACATTGTAGATAAAAATTTGAAAAACGTATAAAGAGACAGCAATAAAAAGGGAATTTCTAAATTGAAATTTCAAGCGATACAATGTGATTTCTCTAGTAGAAGGTTACAGCAATAAAAGTGAAATTTCGAGTAGCTCATGGATTTTGGTATAAATGCCCCATGAGAAAAATAGTTTTGCATAGTCACCACCAGACCTCGGAGGAAATAGGAAGAAATACATTTCTAGCTCACATTACTAACCCTTTCTTATCTTGTTTTCAGCTACGATGTGGAAGGAAGTCGCCCTACTTGGCCTCATTGCCTGCCTGGGCCTTGCCGCAACTGTCGGAGAACAGCCAGGAAACATATCGATTGATCCCACAGACCAAACGGAGGGGAAAGTACACCAAGTAGAGGAACGGAAACTTCCAGGCGTCGCCAAAGTCAATACTCACCATGAAAACGCCAAATCTGCCCATGTACGATACCCTTCAAAGAGCCACCACCACACTACTAAACGCGCAGGTAAGCTTCCCCTAAATTGTTAAAAAGTCAAAATGATTTAAAATAGGAAATAATACATTCAACTTTATTTCTACCAAAGTTGCCCGTGGAAATGAACCACACCTTCAAGAGATGGAAGATGTTGCGGTGTCAAATTATGATACTTACCAAAATCCAAGGATTCGTACTAAACGCTCCATTTTCAGTGGACTTGTATGGATTGCCAACACAACTTGGAGCTTTTTAACAATCCCTGGGTCAAAAGCAAACGTGACTGATAATTATGCTCAACATCCAAATTGACCTTACTTCCACGATACGGAGTTCCGCTCTGGTAGTTCTACAAGAATGGGCAATTTCAAAATATACTTATTATAAAAAATCGTGATTGATCTAATTACTTGCACTCTGTAAAGATTAGATTGGGTCCTCAGAAATAAAACCAAAAAGCATTGGTAAACATATGTAGGTATTTTTATATGTCCCGCATCAAATTGAAAAATGCTTTTCTCGAAAACGACTTCACAAATTTCGGTGATCTGTATATCCTCTGAATGATAAAGGTTGTCTGTTGAACAATGGATCATTCACAGTATCAGTCATTTGCTGTTTAGAATTAGAGCGGGGTTCAAACCTTTCAGCTGCAAAATAAAATTTGCAATAGCTGCATTGTTTGTTCGGCCTGCTAAACGTTCTTGCCTCCGTGTTAGTAAGGAGGATGTTATACGCGTTGTTGTTGTTCACGACCGCGCTAGCTAGCA
>LJIJ01004388.1:0-14989 GCA_001718145.1 Orchesella cincta
AAGAGAAGAGATCATCCTCTCTCAAGAACTCTGATCATAATGAAATTGTGAAGTGAGGCTACACGCATCCTAACATCTATTTCCTCACAGAAACGGAACGCTTAATTGCAAATAATCATGGGTAACATCATCTATCATTTATAACAAGGCAAGCAAGTTTCGATAAGTATGGTGATTATTTGCTTTAAGGCAAATACAATTCCATATCTCCCTGAACGTGTGTCGAGTCAGGTCATTCAAACGCCAAAAGAAGCGGCAGTGGCAAAAAGTAATAAAATTATGATGATACCTCTTATCTGAAAAATTTCAATCCATGTAAACTCCTACGAATCAAAAATAACTAATCGGAAGATCTTTTCCGGCCAACGAACACATGAGACCTTTTTAAAATTTTAATGAATCTTGTCGAAAATAAATAGAACTGACGAACATTTCAGGCTCTTTTTTGATGGATATGTATTTTTTTTATAAAAGTTTTTGTGACCAAAATTTTGAAAATTCAATGCACAATGCATGTGAGAGGTGCATTTTTAAAATTAATTTTCATGTACCTAAACATTGGACTGGGTCTTAAATAAAATATAATGAATCACAAAGGGTTGACTTGCATTTTGTGAATTGTTTGAAATGCATAAAGGCATTCGTATTTTTTATGGTTTAATTTCCACTAATTAAAATGCTGCTTATTAATTTAATTATTTAAAACTAAGAATATGTATAGTAGCGATATTGTAATAATGGGGAACACGGAAGTTTAAACCATCTTCTAATATGATAAATGCACATTCTACAAAACCAACACCTCTATTTTGCATTTCATAATAAAGTCAGATCTTTGTAGCACTGCACTTCCCCAATTTTATTAGCACGAATGTTTTGTACAATTGTATCTAATGTATGGACGCAACACCCCCTATGAACCAATTTATTTTAGACGCAAAAAAAAGTTCCCCCCGGACGCATATAGTACGGGACGCAAATTTCCTAGAACGCATATAGTTTGAGACGCAAGTCTCCTAGAACGCAAATAGTGCGACGCAAATGACACATGACGCAAGTATGATGGGACGCAAACTGACCCGTGTGGCAAGTACGATGGGACGCAAGTACCCTAGACCCGTTATAATGCGACCCAAACCCATTCCCAACCCTGGCCGATTTTGAGGAGCATTTGCGTCATCACAATATTACGTTACGTCCATATGTATGTACCAAGTGCAAATTTGCATCCCGGACTAAAAGGGACCTTGATCGACATCTTTTTGTTTACACCGGTTACGATATTAGTCAAATAATAAACACATTTTGTAAAATTTTTGCTGTAAAAATGTATATTGCAAATTATTTTTGTACACTTGACAGGTGAGCGCAATTACATTTGTAAGATTTGCTCTCAGCGCTTTTCGAGACCAGATAATTTGAGACGACACGAGAAAATGTGTGAGCAAGCGGTGAGTGTTGATGGTGAGACGTTATGAGCAACGTAGTTGCGACCACTAA
This sequence comes from Orchesella cincta, assembly GCA_001718145.1. Lineage (NCBI taxonomy): Eukaryota > Metazoa > Arthropoda > Collembola > Entomobryomorpha > Orchesellidae > Orchesella > Orchesella cincta. The sequence continues at coordinate 1,501 of LJIJ01004388.1, forward strand.
AGAGACGGATAGCAATTCGGATGCTACAATTGGGAGGCAACAAATTGAACATGATGTTGACGTTGGCACTGGTCAGTCTTTAGATTTCATTTAGAATCTTTGCATTTCATGTTTCAAGGTTTAAATTAAGATTCTAGAACAATTTTATAGAGCAACTCTATCAACCAGTCGAAAGGGTGAAAGTACCTGAGGAAAATGAAGTGGCTGGTGATATAAGGTCCCGGAAATTGCAGAAGACCTAAATCCAACGCGCTTAGAAGTAGTACAATTTCTGAAAATGGTAAATGGGAGTGCCCTAACAGCTTTGATTCGGAATACATGAGAATATTTCACACGTGGATGTTTAACGCATACTTTGTTTGTAGCTGGTGAACATTTATATCAATGTCGGATGTGCAGTCAATGCTTCAACAGATTAGAGCTGCTACAATCACACCTCGTCAGCACGCATGAATTGAGTCCCGATGTGTCGAAGATATTACAAAATGAAGGGGTAAACGACCTGGAACCAGGGCAGTCCCAACTTTTGTATGATTCACATTTATACAAGGAAGTAATAAATGTTTTAGTCGTTTTCTAATCAATGATTTGCTACCTGATAATTTTGTTAAGAGCATCTTGCGTTATATGTATAGTTTGCTTTCCTCATTCTGATACTGTTCCTGTTCCAACTGCTCATAATATCCGGTTCTACTGTTCTTGTTCAAATCGACCCAGTTCAACTCGATCCAGTTCATTGGTTCATTATTTCGACCCCCTGGAACGCTAAGAATTCTCAGATACCAGCTGGGTTGATCCGTACTCGTGTCCAAACAGAATCTGTCCATTTGTCGAGTCAAGAAGGACTAATCTCTTTAATCTACGCTGCAGGACCACCTGTCGTACCGTCTCGACGAGGACTCCATTCGGGCCTTGCTTTCCAACACGCGAAAGATGGACGTATTCCAAAGTTCCAACTCAACGAGAATAAACTGAGCGTCTTGTGAGGTCAGTTTTAAGTTACAGATTGCAACCTCCTTCAGTTGTGGAGGAAAGCCTTCTCGAACTCCAGCTAAAATGAAAGGAGGGTCCAGAGTACGATCCAACCTGATCCCGAAGGCTCCAGCCAAAACTAATTTTTGAACATTGGGACAATACCGAAAGCATTCGCAGTTAAATCGTTCCACTCTCTACATCCCAAGGTTGTACATTAAATGTCTCAGCTCCAAAGATTTGACGTGGACTCCAGCCCGTTGGAAAAACCTTTCTACGAAAGCTTGGGGCAACCCGGGCATCCCAAGAGACAAGTTCTGACATTGGTTCTGATTCTGATGCTCTAGGAACTTCTTCCAGATCACTGCTTGAGGTCCCCTCTGAACAAAGGTTGGACAGGAACTCACAAAAGTGTTGTGAACCTTGGCTACCTGTTTGATTTTAATTGTCCTCAGCTTCCTCATAGAGATTGAGAGCTCCCTCGCTCGTTTCTCCAGTTCGTCCAGCACATTCTGTTGGAATTCCCCAACGCAATACGGACCTGGCACGCGTTGAACAAAGCGCTGCGCATGGGAAAGACCTTGGAATCTTGCATCACACTCAAAGAAGCTCTGATGGCATACCAACTTCTCCAACCCATCATGTTTTGCAACGAATCCAAGCGCAGCAGTGATTGTCTTAAAAATCTCTCGGATTCCATGTGCATTGGCTCTCCACTCAGAGGATCTTGATGACTCAAAACGCCCAAGTTAAGCGACAGAGATTTGAGTGCAGGAAAATAATTGTTGTTAAAAATCGCCAAGGCCATGTCTACTTTGTTGGGAGGACTATATTGCTGTACTCATTCAGAGCAATTGGAAGGGATAAGCAGGTCAAGGTTGGAATGCGGATGTTCTTTACATCTTTCGGTTTCATGCCTTCCAGAGATTGCGGCATCAGATGAAAGTGTTTGATGTGGGTGCAGTTATTTAAAATCACAGAATATGGAGAGCGAGAGGGAGGGAACTCGATGGAAACGCTCTCCAGGAGATGGAGATGAGCCAGGCCAATCCCTCGCATTTGAATCATTTCTCTGAAATGTGCCAATCAACATTCATTCAAAAAATACTCGTAGCCGAAATATATCAATTTTTAGTTTAAATATTTTACATTGTGCGGAAAGACTGGGTGGTGAGGAAATACAATGTGACACTGAAGAGCGGGAAGGTAACCCCAGTCTACCAAGGTGAGATTCTGTGGATGTACGTTCCAAGATGTAAAAGGGACAAACCAACCGTTTCTAATGCTAGCGTGGTTACTATATCCTCCAAAAACATCCCATAAGGACACACAGCACGAGCTCCAATCGGTGGCCGGGATGAAGGACAAAAGAGTCTCAGTTTTCTTCCTCCAATGGACAACCTCCGGAGCTTCCCGATAAGCTGCTTTTCGTAATTACTCTTGAACATGTCATACTTGGCAAACCTTGGCAGGTCATGTTGAAGTAGGCGCTTGTACCGTACCCAGTCATGGTACTCTAGGTTTACAGTTCATCCAATACTTTCGTTGACCACTGAGTGTCATTGTTGACAAACTGCGGCTGTGGTGGAAGTGTCCGTTCTTGAGAGTATCTGTTGAAGAACCTGGAAGATAAGAAAAGGAGTAGGATTATCAGTGGGGTAATGTGAAGGAAAATACATTTCCAATTTCTGGGTTCAGTTTGAGAAGACACTTACATTGGATGGGAGAGTGTCCATCTTCAATCTTGGGATGATTATCGGAAGAGTGTAAGCTAAGTAGAAAGGCCGAGTAATTCTGTGGAGGGGAAACTTTATTTTGGAGATTACAAAATTACGAGATAGTTCCGTAAAATGAGGAAGACTTTGAGGAAAACTTCAAAAAGCAAGTCCGTGCTGTTCCAAAATGTATTTTCTACTTTTTTAAACAATTTTTTTCGTTCTTCACCATTTTACGTTGGTAACAATCCATTGCCCCGATCATATCATATCATACCTCCTCTCAAGGCAAACGTGGCCTTTACTTGGGAGGGCACCATTCAGAATTCTGGAGCACTGAGTCTACTGGAGGTGGAAACAAGGTCAAGTGGACGAAAAAGCCGTGCTACTCCTTATTGCTAGGTTGGAGGAACTCACACATAACTGTTTATCACGATGATTTATGATTTCTGCTTCGTTTCCACCAATATCCACTTCCTTAAAATTCGGAATACTGCTGTTAATGAGATAGAAGTGGAAAATGATGAAAGAATGAGACAGAGCCAGATAAATTTATGAGAACATGCAATGCAATGCGTAGATACCATTTTCAATTCAACGTCGGTTTCTAAAAGCCGAAAAAATGCTGATGCTGCATAATGAGTTTGCTGGGGAGAAATGAGAAAAATCTGTTTTTCATGCATTTCTTTCTATTTTCATGTGAATTTTCTTCGCAACAATGCTTTTAATAGACGTCGTCCTACAAAAATGCGTCACTCCTTTTAATTCTGAAGAATGTACCACAACAAATTATAAACGTGCATTGGTGTCATTGGTGAGGTTATCACCAGTGCATTTAAATTATTGAAAAAGACAGTTTCCGCAAATGATTTTAAATTTTCTTGTTGGGATTAAGTAGTGATGGTGATAAATGACTTCATTGGCTTATCTTAGTTATAAACAGAGAGTTAATTAAAAACTCGTCAAGATGAAGACGTCTGCTCGTCATCAATCATCTGTGACACGGACTGCGACCCTCCACCAATTCCCACCGTAGATGTGTTATCATAGGAGGACAACGACATGCTGTTGAAGCTCCAGCAAAACGTCTTTCGCCACCGATTGTTTGGATTTGATGCCGGCTTATAGGTCATAATTACAACGTAGGACGGTTGGAAATCAAGATGGGTAGAACTGTAAATGCAAATGTTTTGAAGTTGGATGTTGAACCTCAACACATGACTCTCATAGTGAATGATCCTTACGTACAAGGTAAGGTGAGCTGTTTGTAAGAATAAGATGTGTATTTACAATGATTGGTATTTAATTAGACCAATTAACTTTCATCAGGTAAAATATTTATCGCCACTCGTCTCAGCCCGATGTACGCGTTGGGAGTGACGGATCCCGTTGAACAGTTGTCCCTTGTTCTTTACATCTATCCGAAAATGAATGCTAACGTGAAGACGAAACAATTGATTAAATTTTTGCAGAATGGGGTTGAGGTATAGTTTATAAAGTTATGTGCTGTGTTTAATTATTGACGAAATTTCAAACTAAGATATCTTTCTTGTGTTGAAATTTAGGACGGAAAGGATGTCGAAGTGAAACTATTCAGTTCTAGCTTTTAAGTATTGAAGCCCAGATCCAGTCTAGCGTTGCCAATGCTGGTAATCAGTGGGAGTATTTCCACTTTCATCAATCGCCTGCATTTTATTCTCACAACGAGCTCTATTTAGGTTGGTGACCTTCTTGGGGATACAAAAACGTTTGGAGGCTGGTTGCTCTGAAGGCTTTTGAATGGCTGGTATCGATTCATTTGCAACACGGGAGGGATGCGCTTTAACGTAAGACATGACGGAATTTAACTGACAGGAAGTGGCCACTATCAATCGATAGCAAAAATATATTGCGAGTAATCTCGGCTATGCTTAGTCCTGCAAAACTATTCTATTTTTTTAATACCAAAATGTATTGTCTATACTTGATATGATTTTTCGATCAATACTAGTATGCTTTATTTTCGTGAAAATCGCTTCTTGGTCTTCGTCGTGCAATGGCTGAAATTTATAGACAAATCTTCGGATATACTTACCATGTGTTTTACTGAACGTAGAAAATGAACGCATGATTAAACAGCCAGAAAGGTTTTACACTGGTTAACCGGATGTCATGAGCTACTAAATAATTCAAAGCCCTAAGCAGTTGAACCTTGAGAAAAAATATCTTATCCTCATTTTAAAATGCGAGTTCTCGGACTAAACAATAGGATTTTGCTCTGTAAATTTTCTGAAACGTTGCATTTGCTAACTTTCATGATATAATTCCAAATGGAATTCCACATTTCTCTCTCTAATGTAATTTTAGCAGTACAACCCGATTTTAATAAAACATACACGGTATAAGTAGAGTTAATAGGTTAAACGGAATAGAGAATTCAAACTTGTGTCCGAATTCGGTTTAGAAATTTTTGGTTGTCCACAACGGTGAGCACCCACGTCTGATGTTTTAAAAAGGACGTAAAATATATTGGAAAATTTGCTTGGCGCAATGTTTTGCAAACAGAGTGTTTAATAAGTTAATTTCTTTGAAAAATGAAGTACTTAGTCAGTAGCGATTACTTTTAAAAAGTTTGACACCCCGTTTAAAATATTTGAAAACGTTTCCAGAATAGTAAAATTAGTGTAACAACTTATTAAATCATCATTTTAAAAGACCTTAAAGAAATGGAGCATTTATTAAGAGGGCTTATTTTATCGTCACTTTTACTTGTATCTTCTATTCCATCAAGCCAGTATTCTAAACTGGACTTTGAAAATACGCTAAATATGTTCAAGGATTGTGTTGTGCACATCATTCTGAGTCGTTTCGAGGTAAGTAATCAAAGTTTATTCAAATTTGATTAAAAACTACTTCATGTTTTTTCCAATTGTTATAGGGCTACAAAGAATTTTTCATCGTCGAACCACTACAGATGCCTATTGTGTTGTCACAAAACCGATATACACCTTTTGTGCTGTCACAAAACCGATCTACACCTCTTGTGTTGTCACAAAACCAATATACAAGCAGTAAATCAAATACATCGGAATTCGATTATATCCATTGCAACGGCAAAAAGTTTGTAAATCAATCTCGGAATGGCTTTCTGTTCGACAGCCTGCCATCTTTCAAACTTACATGTTTTGTCCACATCTTTGTTAAATCGGGTCCGTGTGAAATTGGGGTTGGCGATTACAGTCTTGATTTGCCCAACAATGGCTTCAACCCAATATATGACTATCGGGTGAACTATGGAGAACCTCGTCTATTAAGATGCTGCACATTTTACATTAGTGTGGAGACGAACTTACTGTCTCTCGTTGAAAAGAAATATTTAACAACCATGTATTATGTGAACAGGGTAGGAAATATGGACGAGTTTACATACCTCTATCCCACCAAGCTCATTTTTTGGGTTAAGTATTTTAAACTAGTAGCTGGTTACCATGTTTACAAAGTTGTGTACACTGCTGCGTTAGCCTGCCCTGAATTTTTTCTCCAGTACATGGAACTCAAAGAGCGCTGTAAAAAATATATACAACAAACCGACAATCTTATCTCATGCTTAAAATCAAACACACAATTGATGAACGTGGTGGTCCAATTTAACAGTCTTATTGAAAACCGTGAAGCAGTGGAACGCATCCGACTGCAGTGTTTTGGACCAGGAATCAGCGTTGTTGGAAACTTTTACGACGACATACCAATCAACAGTTATCTTCGTCAGTGGAAAGACCCTTCGTATACCGTTGAGCCAATTTTAATTGGAATGCTGTATCCTAACCAATCAATCTCTTCAAATAAAGACTTCAATGCAAGTGAGACTATAGGTGTTGCATATTTGGAATATACGGTAAACCCTACACTTGTTTCGATTCCTCACAATACTATTGAGTTTATTACATGCGCTCCGTTTTCGGAAAAAGGAGTTTTGTCATGGATGGGGTACGTTAGTGCTTTTGATTTAGCAACTTGGGTTACTATTGCCTACGGGTTGCTAATAAGCATCTTTATTTGGTTTTACATGAGTAATAAAACCAACAGCTTCAAACTATTTGCAACATTGCCATTCATCAAAATACTCTTAGGACAAGGATCATCATACATACATATATGTCGATGGATAACTGGATCTTGGATTCTTGCAGGACTCTTTCCTTACTAACAACTACCAAGGCAATAACATTGACCAACTAACATCTCCTTTGCCACTGAAGAAGTTGGAGACATTTGAGGACATTTTTAGCAACAATTTTACTGTTTTTTCACTCCCACGTTTTCCGTTGGAATTTTTCCAGCAGTTTTTGGAAGATTTCTCAAATAATCCCCAGAGCGTATTGACGGATTTTCTTGAAGAATATTTCAGTCCAACCACATTAACCATTTCCGAAATATATGTACGCAAACAAATAAACCATTCTACAAGTGAAGCAACGAAAGCACTTTTTACGCTAGTCAAAACTCCACAAACTGGAACCGAGATTAAACGTATGGTGAATTTTCAATTTTATGTTGACAAAATTTCTAAATGTGAAAAGGACGTGTTTGTGGACACGAAAGCTTTTGTGAAAAAATTACATGTTGGGTTGAAAATTAAACAAATTAGTGATGATAATACAGCAACAAGTAGAAGACCTTATGGGACACTATTCCAATTTTGGAATATATATGGGGGTAGACGCAAACTCCCTGCAATTTTTGAAGAGACGATACAGCTCCATAGTGTACAAGCAGGGTGTGATTCACTTGTGGCACGAGTGGAATTCGAATAGATACGTGGAATGAGACTTTGTTATCTGCAAAGTGCCGAGAAAGCGAGTTATCTGCGAAAGCCTTATCAATAAAGGATAACATTGTGGTTGTGTTTTATCTGCATTGTTTTCTTCAAATATTCACAGTTCTACTATTTTTGACTGAATGTCGAATAATTTTAATCTGCCAAACTGTTCGACTTTGGATCTGGATTATAACAACGAAAAACACTGTGAAAAAAGTTCGCTGTTGTAATAAGAAAACTGCAGTGTTTCCAGGACAAAACACCAAGTTGCTTGGGATGAATGAATCTGAACTAGGGCCAACCCAGCACATTTTCAGTGTCAATATTTAACAGCTTCGAAGACAATTTAATTTAAGGCATTCAGTTTTCAACGTACAACACAAAAAAATGCAACGTTATTTTAAGTGGATTAATTTTCCCTTACAATAATGGCACATTCTTTGATTTTAAGTATTATCATTTTCTGGGAATGTCAAGAGAAAGCTTTAATAGCTTCGTTGACAACTCCTGCCAAAGGATTCACACTGCTTTTTTCTTAACTTCGTTTGAAGACTCCTTAGCTTCGATTTTGTGCATTAAAAATCTAGTTAGAATTTGGCTGGAGTGCTACAGGCGTCAACAATGTCCTGCATAGATAAAAGTTTAAAAAGATTTTATTGATATTGTGTTAACTTTAAACGAATATATGACAACCTTTTAAGTCAGTAATTACCTCCATTTTGATTCGGAGTCTGGTGTATTGCGGGATATAAGCTGGTTAACGGGAATTCCAATTTCTAGTCCTTTCTGGAGGTATTGTTGTAGTATGAAAGTTTTCAAGAGTCAGGTCATGCTCAAAGTTGTCATCAACAAGTTGGGAAATCAAAATGTGATGCTGTTCCCCGATAACATTAGATATTTCATTGGGTTTTTGCAACCAATATCCAATTGCAAGTAAGAATACCGCTACCAAGGTGGAAATCCAACCTAAATAACAGTTGGTTGCAGCCTGCATTCACATCGCTACTTAATGGCACACTTCCTGCTTTGGCTGGCGGCCCTTCAACCGTTTGAGGAATACTCTTGGAAAGTCTTGGAAAAATTGCCGCATGCCTGGTAAAACCATACATTTTACATACTGTAAACAGAATCAATATACATTATTAGGGTCCGGAGATATATATTTAAAAACATGTATTATATGTATGCAAATATACCTGAAAATCGTTAAAATATACCTTAAAATATACCTAAAAATCAGCAAAATATGTCTATATATACATAAAAATCAGCAAAATATGCTGAAATATACCAAAATATATCTTAAAATATATCTGAAAATCAGTAAAATATGTTGTAAACCAATGCAAGCATTCTGAGAAATATAGCATGTTTTATCAGTCAAAAATCATCATTTTTGACTGTCCAAAACCTAGGTATTATTGAAAATATTTCCTTAATTTACTATGCATAGAATTATCTGGTATTGTATCCAATAGTGACAAAAATTTGAACTTTTTCCTCAAAACGGTTATTTTTTATACGATATATGTAAAAACCGCAAAATATATCTAAAATATGCAAATATACCTAAAAACCCAAAATATGCAAAATATACGGGAAAAACTTGGTCTCAATCGACCTATTTTTATGCACATGGTTCACATACCGAAAGACATATCTGTCAGTTAACGAACAAAAAGTATGCAAAATCATAAAGTTCCGGACCCTAGTTATATGCAATTCATTTCGACTTGGTTTATCTCCGCATAATATCTCATTGAAATCTCTACCTTTCTATTGTCGGATGAAGAGGAAAAAATACAGGTTGAGGCTTGATACATGGCTTGAGAGATTTTATAGCTCTTTCAAAGTCTAAGCGAGCAACATAACCCTTTTCATGCCCATAATTTCTGTAAGATGATGCACTGTAAAAAATTTATGTTGTTTGGTGGGGCTACAAAAGCAGGTCCACGTGGATTGTGGATATATTCATTCAGCTCAACAACTCTGCAACAACCATTTTGTTGTTGATGATGAGATGGAAAAAAGTATAATTCATTTTTGAAATAAGAAATGAACTCGGGAAAACCTGAGCCGAAGCATACCATGCGCTCAAAACTCTTTTCGTTTTGAAAAAATATCTGTGTTCTCAGCCTAGCTGCAGATGTATAGCTTCCGATCTAAAAATGGAACAAGGTAATTTGCTTTGCTTGAGAGTGCTAAATATTTGACAGTTGTTTATCATCATTCACCTTTACCATAAATGGGAGCCAGGAAAAATGGTAAAAAATGACAAGAAACGCGAACCTCTACAAATATGCTCACATCATTTCATTTGCAGTGTGCAACAACCGTAAATTTTCCTGACTTTTAATAAATAATATACAGATATATGCGTAGCTGTGACGCATCCTTGTATTAGCTATGAAACTATCAACTATGAAAATTGGCAACGAGCTTTTGTTACTGTCAAGTTGCTGATTATTTTATTAACTCAAAATTCCTTTTCAAATTACAGAAATATTGGTAAAATTATGGAAAACATTTCGATGGAAAGTAATGGAAATATTTTAGTGACGTTGACTACGAAAATCATTGCAACAATATTTAAATTTGTCCGGCTACAAACAAAACTAGTGTTCTTATTTCATTCCATCGACCAACAAAGGCGATGAAATACAAAGCCAAGAAATTGCTCAATCTCTACTTGCAATCTGAGCTGTCCAGACAAAAATCATGCATGTTCTCATCCACATCCAAATTGATATTGCAAGTTCCGCATGCGATCAAACAAAAAACATAGTCACGTACGCAGCAAAAGACATTCCAAGCCAGCATCAAAACGACGAACATGAGAGTAGCCAAATTGAATATGACAATGAGTTGTTGTGTCGCGCTTAAGGGTTTTCCAGTTCTAAGTCCATCTTCATTTAAAGCTCCTTCTCCTTCAAATCTCCATTCCCTTTGTCCACGTTCGTTTTCAACAAGATGGATCATCCTAGACAAAGAAAAACTGTGAAAGATTACGCAAAAAATACATACATTGAAAAATGAATAAGTGCTTACCTGAAAAAATGTTGGTTTGCCTGCGATATTCAATCACGAGAAACGGGTGACACCAAAAGCTAAACAAGGAGATTTGAGAAAAGACGTCGTGTTATTATGAAAGCCTAGTGCCGATTGAAACCACCTTGCTTCTTCCCAGTTGCAGTTGTTTTTCACAAGTCATAATAACTTTTATGGTCATCAAACACTTACTTTTTGCAGGTGAATATACGCCAATCCTTCGTATCAAGCTGATTCTAAAGGCTGAGAGTGAGGTGAGTTATGTGACTCATATCATACCAGATAGCTCAAAACAATAAAATCCAAATGGGAAAAGCGTGTGGAACATAAACCACCGTAAAGCTTGCTTGCAATGCTTTGAATGCCTTTGAAAAATACTTCTGCATTTTCATGGGTTTTTGACGTAGTGGGATTTAATTGGAAATGGCATGAATACCTCCGCTTTGCAGGTCAAAATATATTGAATAAATTATATTTTAAATCAAGCTATCCTGTTTTTTTGGATGTTAAATGGGTATAGAGAGAATTGTGCAACATATTGACGATCATCCGATCGACTAACAAAAGCTGTGTGAATCGCAGGCAAACCAGCTAACTGCCACAGTTACGAAATTTTGCATAATATTCGCTAAATACATTGCAGTGTCTGAACATTATTCTGAATTTCTTTCTTAAATTTAATCCAGTTACAGATCAAATCAGATGTTTATGTATTTACGACACTACCTGCAAGCATATTAGATCACTATCATCCACAACAACAACAACCAGATTTGCATAAAAACACTTTTTTTTAAATAAAAGAATATGAACAGTAATGGCTGAAGGGGAAAAGCTGAAATGTAGGATACTGTAATGATTTCTCATATTGATGATACTTTCCATAACATAAAACAGGGATGTGAAAGTAGAACTTTTGACTTATTTTAAAGGCTGACTTACATGCGTTTCTCGTGATGAAGGCTTGTGTCACTTCTATATATCGCGTGTATGGATGCATCTGCTAAATTTTCGGGAAAAGAGATGCTCTCACCGTTATTTTTTAACTTTCTGAATGGATGCTGTGTGGATGGAGTAGGGGCAATGCGAGAACTGTGTGCATTTCCGATTCTTTGCTTTGCTGCACTGTACTTGCAATCTGCAACGCGCTTTCCATTTACCCAAAACATAATTTTATGATGACATGATCACGATGAATATCTCGATTCTAGATAAACACGTCAAATACATACAAGTACAAAGCTATTAAAACCTAATAACTGCTGGAAGAAAAGCAAGTTACAATTTTGAAATTGATCATCCTAGTTTTAGTTCATATTTAATGGTGAGAGAGACAGAACGAAAACCATTTATTTTGCAGTATTGTTGCAGTTGCAGCAGGGGTGTAGCTGTTCGCATTGATAACCAAAGTCTTGTTTCGGTGAAGCAATAAACTTATGTACGATATCGGTGAACAACATATTGTGCTTTAAAGCATTTCAAATCTTGGCATTTTAACAGAGTTTTTAAGAAAACATTAGTTAGAGTTGGAGGGGATGTCTTTGGCCTTTGGAGATCCCCAACTTCTCTATCATCCATCAGTGTTGTGACTGCAGTTTTTATCATCCTCATTCCAAAACACTTTCAAAATTGCAATTAGGTTCACCTTGCATCTTGCCAAGTAAGCTCATTTACAAACAAAATATACCGGAGGTTCTCATCTTTTAATCATCTCTAACTGTTACGAACCCATGAATTTTTTTAAGTAAATCGCCAACAAGTCAACAAAGAGAGCCACTGTATTCACCCTCCTATATGATGGGAGAAGTAGTGACGGATGAGTAAATATGCAAAAGAATAATATGATCAATACCTCAAGATATTGCTCTTGAGCTGCTTGTGTGTATAACTTTTACTATCCACCTCCTTGAGTAAGACATTTTCCATACAAATACATGCGCTTACTCCTGGCAATTCAAATTCTTCAAATTGAAGTCTCCTTACCTGCAGAATTAATAGTGCCTGGTTAGTGTTGCGAAAGTGTTTGCCATAATTGTAACAACTACATATTTGAACTCTATAGACATTACTTGGAAACTTCCCCACTTTGGAGCAAATCCTACCTTAAACAAATAATCGGTTCTGTTGCAAGATCTACTCATATTTCACTTATATATACCTTATTTCACGGTTCTTCCAGCACTTCTCACATTCAGTTGAACCAACCTGTGTCCAAGTATGTGGCCAAGGACAAGTAGAAAGGATTGGTATGAACTTATGGAAAAGCGGCCAAGTTTATTACAATGCCCCGTCAGGAAAACGTTGTAAAATATACAAAACTATATAGATCAACATGAATCCGGTGACGTGATGGCGATAATTCCTTGATGCATGCTGACTTTCATTCTCTACTATACTCCAGTGCAGAAGAAAAAATATGACGCTTTGAATCGCATTATCTGTCGTACATTGCGATCCGTAAGGGGTATTGTGTAACCACATGAGGTTTTATATGATGTCTCTATAATGCTGTCATGATACAGGTATTCTTTTACTCAGGGTCGTAGTGCTCCTTTGGCGTGCTTGAAAGAATATAGCAATGAAATATCTGCTGAATTACGTAACATATATATGCAGGTGTCTATATTATTTGTAGTTTTGGTTTTCCTGAATCTTAGTTCCCACGTACTAACACTAAACGCAAAAGAAAGGTGAAAGGTACCTTAGCAAAAACAAGCGTAGCAGTACCAAAATGTCAAGGTCGGATATGAACTAACGACAAGGTTGGCTTTCATGCATCGTAAAACTACATGATTTCATAATATTGCTAATTTTGATGAGTATAAAAGCAAGCACATTTTCATTTGAGTCTTCATTTCTGTCTCCGTTGTTGACTTGTAAAGGTACAACTTTCTTGAGTTCCAGTAAATTTTTCGAACGACGAAGCACGCGCAAAAGTTTCCGGGGCCTCCTGCCC
>LJIJ01004389.1:0-14982 GCA_001718145.1 Orchesella cincta
AACAAAGGGACAAATATAACTATGCAGATGTATAAAAGAAATCCTCGCTATTTTTTGTAAGAAACCTGCGTATGAGATAATTGCGATGAAATGTCTGAAACATGAATTTTTTATTAGAAGTCTCTTTGATAAAATTGCGATAAAATATAGGAAACAATAATCTTTTTACAAAGCAAAAAATTCCATTTAGTTATTTTAGCATTGATGTATCATAGAAATACCACGGGTATATTTTTAAATGTTGTTTGCAATATGATACTGCATAATTTTTTACATTATTATTTCATGATGTCTGCAGTTGCAACAATTCCTCATTGAATTATCAGTGCAGGCATTGATTTTTGTGGCTTACTTGCGTTTTTGTGTAGGGGTTATAGTTGGGCTTCTCATTGTACTTGGTAGCATCGTTTCTTTATAACGATTCCGATTATGTGAACGCAAATTTATATTTTTAATAAATGCGTCATGTACATATGTTTCCCGATTCCCATTCGACATTTCAAATACAATGAACTGTTGTCTTCGAATCACCTAATGTTCTCCACCTGGAGGTATTGCAAATGCGAGCATATCTAAGTATTGCACCAGTGCTGGGATAAATACGTTTTAGCAGCTGAATGTCTTAACTTCATCTCACACCAATTTTGCTAGTTAATGAGCCTTAAGAGCCTTTATATGCAGTTTAAGATTTATACTTGGCTTTTTACTGAATAATTTGAAGTTCACTACTGATGGAGTATGTTCGTCCGACCAAGATTTTGAAATTCGCAAGGGTCTGTAGACAAGCCCAACCTTCTCAGAATGTTTCATTGTGACATTTTAGGAGTATATTCAATTATTTGCTTGATTTTAAGATTTTAATCAAATCATACAATAGCGATGAAGCCCTAATTATAGGCGCAAATTTCTGACAAAGTTGCGAGGATTTCGACATACGCATGTTTCTTACAAAATCTGCGCGGATTTCTTATATACATCTGCATGTTTAAATGCATCCCATTAACAACTAAAAAGTAATTATTAGGGTCCGGAGAAATATATTTAAAAACATGTATTATATGTATGCAAATATACCTAAAAATCAGTAAAATATGACTATATGTACCTAAAAATCAGTAATATATGACTATATATACCTAAAAATCAGCAAAATATGCTGAAATATACCCAAAAATTGCTAAAATATATCTTAAAATATATTTAAAAATCAGTAAAATATGTTGTAAACAAATGCAAGCATTCTGAGAAATATAGGTTGTTTTATCGGTCAAAAATCATAATTTTTTTTACATTAATCTACGCGTACAATATCAAAAACATATTCAAGCAAACAGTTTCATTTCATAGTTAACAAGGTGACAAGTCGGAGCCAAACCAAGGTTTTCTAAACAACAGTTTTGAAGATTTCCATTCATGAAGGCTTTTTCCATACTGAACCCTTTTCAGGTTCGACTATTGTCAAAGCACAAAATTTAACGATGCTACAATTGATTGCTCTAAATTAACATTAGCATCCCACCATTTATAGTAGGGTGACATTTTTGACTGTCCCATAACCTAGATATTATAGAAGTAAAATATTTCCTTAATTTTATTATTTTACAATTTTCTAGTATTGTATCCAATATTGACAAAAATTCCAACTTTTTCCTGAAAACGGCTATTTTTCATACGATATCTGTAAAAACCGCAAAATATGTCTAAAATATGCAAATATACCTGAAAACCCAAAATATGCTAAATATACCGGAAAACTTGGTCTCAATCGACCTATTTTATGCATATTGTTCACTTGCCAAATGACATATCTCTCAGTTACAAACAAAAAGTATGCAAAATCATAAAGTTCCGGCCCTAGTAATTATAATAAAAAACCTTTAACATTTTCATTTCAGATCGTTTCAGAAGCAATTGTCAGCTTTGAGCTCGAAGGTCATCACTTAGCAGGTGTAAATGCCTGCAAGTTGGCAAAGTCATCGTATACTGGCAATTATTTCGTGGAAGGAAAGTGCCCACACAATCACTACATATATGAGTGCAGCCGAACAGGTAAACGAGTCCTTTGTTTAGCTATTGAAATCAGATTTATCCTGCCGTATTATTGAGCTTGTTTTCGGAATGCAATAAAAAAATTTAATTACATCATCTCCAAATTTATTGAAAATTTTTAATGCAGCCCCCTTTTGGAGTAACTGCATTTTTGGCGGTCGGAATTTGGGTACAGTTGGAGTTGCCACGTGTTCTTCAATTGGATCAGTCTTTAAACAAACGGTTTCAGGTTCAACGTGCTCCGATGGTAGCTATAGATTTCTTTGTGGAAATGGTAATTTAACGACTAATTTATTATTGTATATGTGAGTGCCAACTTGGTAGTGTGACTATTTCACCGATTAATGTTCATTTTGTAACACAAGGCTGTCTTTCTAAATTTCATAGCCATGCTGCACGAATATTTAAAACAAAAGTTTTATATTCTTTGAAATATTTTGGAGAGAACAACAAGTATGATTTATATGTTTTTTAAACTTAAACCAAAATCAAACTTAAACCAAACCAAAACTTAAAAAATCAGGTCTGAAAAAACTTCTAACTCTTGTGCAATAGACAGTGCTGTATTTCAACAATGTGTGTGTCGGCCAATTAACCATGGCCAGACCGTTTTAGATAAACTTGCTGAAGGTTGAAAGACAATCTCGTATGAAGTCAGAATTTGAATTATTAATATGCCAAAATGATATCACGTTCCTGCATATTTTTAAAAGAACTGCCCGTTTTTATAATACTATACTATGATTTGTTTTGAAATCCGCTGAAGGATTTAGCATTACCGGGAACATGTTGTCCGTTTGGATTTAGCATACGATTCCCATGTAAATGGATTTAGCATTGGGAAAATCGCATGTAAGAGGATTTAGCATTCAAACTAGAACCTATAAAAAATTCTAGGTAGGATTTAGCATTGAAAAAAATTCTAGATATTATTTAGTATCGGGAAAATTTCTACATAGGATTTAGCAATGAAAAAATTTCTACATAGGATTTAGCAATGAAAAAATTTCTAAATAGGATTTAGCATTGAAAAAATTCTAGATATTATTTAGTATTGGAAAAATTTCTAAATAGGATTTAGCATTTGAAAAAAAATCTTCACAGGATTTAGCATTGGAATTTTTTTTACATGGGATTTAGCATTGATATCTTATTAAACGTATGCTAAATCCCACTGTCAACTTGCCGATATGCTAAAATCCCACTGTAAAACTTCCGGTATTGCTAAATCCAAATGTTAAACTCTTCGTATGCTAAATCAAAGATTAAAACTTCCGTAATGCTAAAATCCAAATTAAAACTTCCGTCATTGCTAATCCAAATTAAAACTTCCGTATGCTAAATCCAAATTAAAACTTCCGTATGCTAAATCCAAATTAAAACTTCCGTATGCTAAATCCAAATTAAAACTTCCGTATGCTAAATCCAAATTAAAACTTCCGTATGCTAGATCCAAATTTAAACTTCTGTATGCTAGATCTGTGGTATGTGCGACTGAGTCCCGGACAAAGTCACATATTTGTGTAGTGTTGTGCAACACGTGGCTGTGTAGCTCAGTGGCAGAGCACTCGCCCGGCAAGCGATAGTTACATTGGGTTCGATTCCCAGTCTAGGCCAATACTTTTGCACACACAAAGCACGAGCTTACGATTATTCATACACATAACATTACAAGATCCAAAATAAAACTTCCGTATGCTAGATCCAAATTAAAACTTCCTTATGCTAGATCCAAATTTAAACTTCCGTATGCCAAATCCAAATTTAAACTTCCGTATGCTAAATCCAAATTTAAACTTCCATATGCTAAATCCAAATTTAAACTTCCGTATGCTAAATCCAAATTTAAACTTCCATATGCTAAATCCAAATTTAAACTTCCGTATGCTAAATCCCACAGTACACTTCCGAATGTTTATTCACATGGTTCACTTACTTACCAAACCTAGTGTTGAGCAGACCGCAGGTCTGGTAAGACAGTTAGGTTAATTGTAATATATGCGTTAATGCGGTTACGGCTGCTTTACCGGTTACCGGCACCGGCTCCTAGAACCTAAAATGGTTTTTTACCGTTACCGGTCCCGCCGGCTCTAGTTTCTTCTATGAATGGTTTTGAGTTATTCGTTAATTTTAAGTTTTACCGTCTCTAAAGGAAAGGAGCCAATTAGATATACAATTTCCTATCATCGCCGTCTTTTGCCATCTTTATTACTTAATACTTATAATTATTTTTCATTCAAGTTTACCATCATCCTATTTAATATGTTGCCTACATGTTTAAGCAAATTAATAATATTAATGTTATTGTGTTCAAATATTATAGACATCGTGACACCAGGGGTAATAGTAAATCCTGGCATTGACGGATGTAAGTATAAAATAATTTAGTTTGTTTAAATGACTGAATAACGGGAAATGCTTTACAATGTTAAATAATTATAAATACAAATGTTTAACATAGATCCCACATCTAGATCAGGTATATGGAAGACAATCTTTATCTAACTTTGGTAAGCTTGACAAGGCAACTGTTAGCAGTTTTTCCGTAACGTCCTATAAACTTTTTATGTAGTATTGCAGTACAACATAGGCCAAATGAATGGCCGCGTTGCCGTTGGTGTAATGGCAGAAAACTATTTAAGTCGTGTGACAGTAAAAATAAGGGGCCATCTGCCCTTTGGAAATTTACTAATATTCAAGTTTATTTACTTTGATTTCGTAAAAAAAAAATTTCTTTAATAAAAGTAGTTATTAGTGTATTGTGCAATTGGATTGTCTCAAAATCTTTCAATAATTTTCATACATTGTTCTGCATGTGTTTTTGTTTACAGTAAAAAAACGACTTGATAAGCATGAAGAATATCTTTGGGACCAAAGATCAGGTCTATGTAAGTTATTTTATGAAAATCGTGATTTTCGGATCAATTTGCTTTGGCAATATCGCGCTTATATAAAAATAACATCGTTCAATGCATTTAGGGTACATTTCAGATTGCATACCTCTTTCAAATCTTCATCTGTAAATATGGTGTAAATTATTGACTGCAGCGGCTTTGTAAATACTTAAAATGTCAACAGTTCTAATATGTACTGTTTGAATTGTTCCAGGGCTCGAGACACAAATAGTGCATCAGGAAGATCGGATAGTAAGTATTCTTCATGGTTAAATTTACGTAGAGTTGTACAAGAATAGTTTTATTCTTAATAAAGATTTCTCATTCGGTAATGCACAAAGTTTGAACGATTTTGTAACAAAATGCAGTTCTCACAAAAGTGACGCAGGCAAAGATTTCAAAATATAACTGTTGCTTGGTGGCCATTCAAATGGCTGCAAAAACTTTTGCATTGAGAAGATCATATGAAGAAGCATACGGCTAGTTGCACTTTTATGTACTATATGTAGGTAGGTGGATTCAGCCATGCTGAATCCAAATATGTACTTCATTTTTGAAAATTTTCAAAAATCTCCGAAATATCGGAGGTTTTTAAAAAAACCGAAAAAAATTATTTGTGATTTGAGCATTTAAACAACTTCTGTCTTTGTAGATTTTTTTCAAAAATGAGTTCATTCGTTCAAAAAGTACAAAATATTCGAAAAATGGGGCCAAGATTGACAAAAACCACGAAAACAGGTCGACTTTGAGGCCTCGCATGAAAAACCAATTTTAAATTGTATTAAAATTTCTACATATTAAATGACATAAAAATGAAGAGATTTCGTTTTTCATGAAGGGGGCAAAAAAGTTACAGCTATTTAAAGTTTTTTAAATTCCAAAATATTTACATAGTCTTAAGTGCAATCTAGGGCCCAGCGCGAGCATAGAGCCTAATCCAAAGCATAAAAGTACGCCTTTTCAGCCAAATATGCGAATCGATTTTACATGCACGCTCATATGATTTTCCCCGTATACAAGGTTTAAACTCTTATGCCCTAATAATAAACCGAATATTGATAATATAAAGAAATCATGTGTCCCTCTAATTATTAAAACAAATTTAAACAAATTAAATCTATTGGTAAGATGCACGAAGATGCAATCTCTTCAAACAATAGAACAAGTAAACCAATGAGTACTGATGAAAACAAAGTTAATTTTCACGTGCAGTTATCAATTTTTTTCTACTCAATAGGATGCACTATGTTCTGCATGAATGCCAACTTATGCAAACGTAGCGGATGTGACTATGATTATGGTGCTATGCACTGTAAAGAGTTTTCAGTGAGCGGTATGTGTTCTATCTAATTTCAAATTCCTAATTACCCGTTATACTTTAGCTGATATTTTCCATTATGTATCATATTAACCTGCAAATCTACAGTAGACCTACCTTTTATTATTATGTACCTTTAGGTACATATTAAGAAGACTTTGTGTGTTGTCGTCCGTCGTCTGTCTGTCAACACGATCACTTTCGAACCGTTTGATTTTTCAAATTGTGTTTTCACCAATCGATAGATAAGGTCAAGGCGGAGGATGAGTTCGTAGATGGGTTCTGGGTTAACGAACAAGGTCAATGATAAGGCGCAACAAAAATTGATAAGCGTCACATATTGACTTGCGATACATCATCGAAAGGTTATTGAATACTGTGATGAATATGCATCGAAAATTCAAATTAGAACTTCCGAAAAGGGTCAAAGATCACGATTAATGTTTCAAATGACCATTATAGCTTGTGATATACCATTCGAAAGCTACTGTAGTGCTGATGATGAATATGCACTGCAAATTGAAATTGGACTTTCGAACAGAGATCAAAGGTCATGTACTTTTAAACAACACCTTTAGGGTGTGATATACCATTCGAAAGCTAATCTATTGTAGATTTCACTTTTATGTCACAAATTACTCCGCTAAAGGTACATCGCTACATCTCGGATTGTCGGGTTTATTATATCTTGAAAAGTCAAATCGTAACAACAATGGCTTGAAATAGTATACTTGGTCAACAGTTGTAATAGGCGACAAATTATTCCTAAAAATTGCATTGGCCAGTAAGTCAAAGAAAAATTATACCTTATACCACAAGTTCCCACAATTCGGGCTCAATTGAATAAGCCCAGTTTTAATTTGTATCCAGTAGTGGTTATGGCCATAGTTAGTATTAGAACGGGGACCCCTTTTATGTTCCAGTTCCTCTCGGAGTGTTTCTCTCCAATTTCTGCAAATCTTAAGCGGTAAACACAGTATCACCCGGTTGTAAAGAATTCCCAAAGAAATAAAAACTGGACGGCCCAAATTACCGGTTTGTGTTTTTTTACTATTATAACACAACGTATCACTTGAAATCAATGTAAGAAAGAATTAAGTGAAGCTCATGGCAGTTTTTTAAAAGCCTTCTCAAGGTTAAATATGAGCATATGTATGGCATGTAGACCGAAAAAATATAGTTTTCCATTTCTGAAATGCATGTTTATACTCAAAAACCACATTCAGGCATTAATTTTAAAAATGGAGAAGCAATAACATGCAACAAAGAGTATATCAGGTAATTTAACCAACTGGGAATTAACAAGTAATTTTTCAAATCGGTAAAAGTGACAGGATAGTATCCAGTCCCTTTGACGATTTTAAAATATATGCAGAATAAATATTCTTATGCATTGCAAATTTCAAGTACATTTAATCAATAAACTTATTTTAAGCTTGACTATTATTGACTAAAATTCAGTTGCAAAAGATTTTCGCCATGTATTTAAAATAATTCTTGTACAGCGTAACTCGGTATGTGATTTAATATAGAAGACCCAGCGATCCTTTATTTTGTAGCTGAAAAAAAATAAAAAAATCAGCCATCAGCTCCAGGAAACATGGCCAAATTTGCTACTTTATCACCAAATTGGCTACTTTCAAAGTAGCCGTAAGGTTTGATCACTTGGGATAGGACAACCATATTTTTCACTATTGTTGTAAAATAAGAGACCCAAACCAAATTCGGCTTGCACCCACAATTGCCACCCACTAAGGCTCATAACATCACATTAATATTTTAGATATATCTCTGTCCCTGTGGGACAGCGTGGCAAGAATTTAATTTTTCAGGTGATCATTTGAGATAGGCCACCTTCAAATTATTAAATGGTTTCCCCTATATCTCTAACACCCCTGGGCCGATCAACCCCAAACTTACTGAGCATCATGTTGGGGATACGCACTAACTAATCACTAGTTGTCGACCAATTGCTTCTTTCGGTTTCCAAGTAGCAAGAGGCATTGCTAAATATGTTATGCATTTTTGGTTATAAACAGCTGTAGCAAGAAAAAAAATTAAACATGACCGATTGATGTCTGTGTCATAAAAAAGTTAAAGATGTTACTAATATAGTTTGAGTATAAATTGACTCTGCTGCCAGATTTGTAGATGCCAGAAGTATCAAAAGTTGGATTGTAGGATGTAAAAAACAGTACGTCCGGAAATAAAATGCTGTAACTCAAAACATAGATGACCCAGATAAATGATTTTGCTGCCGTGGTTACTACAGAAGATAAGCTTCAATAATTGCCCACAATCGTCTTTCTGTGACGGGTTTTGGCAGAGCAGTGACCGCAGACGCGTGAAGTTGAGATTCTTCCTACTGTCTTACATGGAGAAATTTCAGCTTAACGCGTCTGCGGTCACTGCTCTGCCAATATCCATCGCAGGAAGACGATTGTGGGCAATTATTGAAGCTTATTTTCTGTAGTAAATGTGACAGCAAAACGGTTGATTTCGGTCATCTATGTTTTGGGTAGCAGCATTTTGTTTCTGGACGTGCCGTTTTGTATCCCCAGAAATCGAACTTTTGGTACTTCTGGCATCTACAAATCTGAGAGCAGAGTCAATGTATACTTAAACTATATTAGTAACATCTTTAACTTTTGTGTGACACACACATCACTCGGTCATGTTTAGTTATTTTCTTGCAGCAGCTGTTTATTGCCAAAAATGCATAAAATATGTAGCGTTGCCTCATGCTACTTGTAAACCGAAAGAAGCAATTGGTCGACAACTAGTAATTAGTTAGTGCGTATCCCCAACATGATGCTCAGAAAGTTTGGGGTTGATCGGCCTAGGGGTGTTAGAGATATAGGGGAAACCATTTAATAATTGGAAGGTGGCCTATCCCAAATGATCACCTGAAAAATTAAATTCTTGCCACGCTGTCCACAGGGACAGAGATATATCTAAAATATTAATGTGATGTTATGAGCCTTAGTGGGTCGAAGTTGTGGGTGCAAGCCAATTTTCGTTTGGGTATCTTATTTTACCACAATAGGGAAAAATACGGTTGTCCAACCCAAGTGATCAAACCTTAGTGGCTTCCGTTTTTAAACAGATAGGTATTGCAAAAAGTAGCCAAATTGGATATATTGAGTCTCATGTTTAACCGGTTAAATAAAACGTAAAACGGATTTCACCATCAGATTTAACACATCAATTTACATGTATGTGCACATCTTGAGACTCTACTAAGACTTACGATTAACTAAGTTAGTAACTAAGTTGTGGGTAAATGTTAGTTTTGGGAAGGAATGTGTTCCACAATACCTACCTGTATCAAACGCTATGGGCAACAGTCTACAGTGGTTTGAAGAGTTCAAAAAGAAGGACCACCTCCGGTAGGAGGGAGCTGAATGGGAACTTTGAGCACAATGCAAATGCTCGGAATCAACAAATGTTCCGTTCAGAAATGATTCTAAATCAAAACAAGAACGAAACGGGAACTTTCCCGGAAGTGAAAGTCAATGTCCCGGTTTGGGAATGAACAAAAAAGAACAAAGTTCCTAAGAACAAAAATAAAAGAAACAACAAAGTTTCTGAATTTTACTGTGTTTATTGCGATACTTTCAGCAAAAATAACAACCAGTACATTGACTCTTCTTTTGAGCTCATATTGTCTCAAGTAGCAAAGCGAAAGTGAATACCCAATACAAGTTTGGGTCCCTGTTTATACTCGAGCAAACAAAAGAAGAACCAATCTACACAAATTAGAATATGTCAAAGTTCATGCAAATTATGTTAATCTTATAAGCTAACATAAGACGGATTAGGAATACGTTTCCTTATCAGTCCCGTAAATAGGAAATATAGTGTAAAGTTTGGAACAAAAGAAAACGAACATAATTGTGATCTCGTCGATAGTAATGTGGTGTGAAAAAATTTGCTTTTTTTCGTCTAGTGTATTTCAAATAGACAAAAAATTGTTACTTTTAGCAACTAAAGCTTACACCACATTACTATCCCCGAACTCTCAATTTTTCTTTTCAACTCCAATTAAGCTAATCTACATAACGCTGACCAAACGTAGTTCAACAAACCAGTCAAATGAATTTAGCTTAACCTAAGATTCCGCAGCAACAACGGTGATAAAGTATTCAATTCGGTGATGAGGTAGCCATATTGGTATTAAAGTCGCCAAAGTGGTGATAAAGTAACCACAGTGGATACGTTACCAATTTGGTGATAAAATAGCGAATTTGGCAATGTTTCTTGGAACTGGACATACTTGTATGGTAATTGGTTTGGTAGCAGAAAATATCAAGTTGTTTTGACTGCGAAGTGTATGAAATATATTTAAAATAAATGCAGTTTTTTATATGTAGGTTTCCCCTTAGACATCGATTACGGATCAGAATCTCCACGTAAGTTTGACTGGTCTTATAACTCTTCATATGCAACAGTGCAAGAATCGCTTTCCATATTAAACATATATCACATATATTTAACAGCTTTCATGTATCTTCTATATTCCTCTACTAAGCACTTATAAAATAACAAAATGGCTGAAAAAGGGTGTTGAGTTTGATTGTTATTACAATCTATAATCGGACAAGTCAACTGATAGGGATAAAAATACTAATAATAGCTTTCATTTGAAGAAAAAATGTCCAGCTGCAGAAACTTCGGTGGAAATTCACACTCTGGGGTCAATGGATATAGCTATGGAGCCGATTTCAAGCCAGGCACCACGGAACTTTTTGAAACATCTTATACTTATCCAGCTACAACGCTGGTTACTGGAGTTCCTCCCTTGAATATGTATTTACATCTATCAGAAAGGAGAAGTCGTGTCATTCAACACTCTATAACATTAGTAGGAGGCGATGGCGATTTCCAGCTTCGCCTGCACTTTACAGAGCTGAGGCATAGGTCCAATAGAAGTATGGTAAGCACGAGTCATTGGTTATATTTCCAGCAACACGACGTTTGTCTATATCTTTGTATCTTTGTTAAAAAGACATTATCATAAAAAGCGCTCACCTAAAAAGATCAATAGTGCCTAAAACCAGGTATTTTGCACAACAAGTCAGTTTATACGATCATATTCCAATATAAAACTCTAAAAGAAGAATGAATGAGTCAAACACAAAAGTTTTTTTTGAATTTAAACTTTCCGTATTTACTTGCAGCTTTTGGACGTAAAATTAAATGAGATTCATACTCTCAAGAAATCTTGGGACATCTACGCTGAAGCTGGCCACGGAGTTGCTGTTCTGCTGGAGTACCCAATTTCAGTAGAAAACGGAATGCTTACTATTAATGGAGAAACGAGCAAAATGAACGGAGATCAAGTGACTGTCGAGGTGAAGTTGACCAACGAAGAGTTGCCGACCACGGCTCAAATAAACGCCATTTGTGCGACACGAATGCCGCGTAAGACGTGATTGTCTTGTTTGTACTATGTACAGATTATGTACTACAAAATTTATCTATGTTAACCAAATGTCTAACAAACCATCAGGACTATACTAAGCTTGATGTTGTGTGTGGGCTGTGACCCACTTCATGCAATAAGAACTTACGATAAGTAACTAACTCCGAGGAGTCCCTTTGAGAATCAATTACGCATTTGTGCAAGACACATACCCCAATTTTTATGGGGCCATAAACAATGCACAGTCAGAAAAGCAATGTATTCGCAAAATGCGAGTGATTTTGGGGCTGTGTGCCTTGCACATTTGCGTTTCTGGATATTTGATTTTCAAAAAGGGACCTCTCTGAACTAATTCTACTTTTCTGTTGCAGATTGTACCATCTTTTGCAATATGAAAGATGCCTGCAATGCCCAAGAAAACTGCTTTTTCGATTTGAAGACCCAACATTGTGTGCCGATTGAACAATTTGTGCGTTGTAAGTAATGAAAATTTTCAAAGTTAATGCGTCAGTACTCCAGATAATCAGTGAAAGTTAATTAATATGATCCGAGTCACGTTTATTCGCATCCACATTGCTGGAGAATTTAACTGAATATTTGAGGTTGATTGAAACTACATTTTTATTGGTACTGATAGGTTTATACTCCCTTGTGATTAATCCTAGATTTTTAAATAATAACAATTTCTGTCGGTTGCATTTCTTTAAATCCGCTTCACCATCTCCATTTTTAAGTTGGAAAAATTCAATAATAATACCCCATTTCATAATATTACAATATACACACCATCGATCCTAATATTTGATCAGATAAAAGACATAAGCAAGTATAGTGCCGTGCCGCTGGTTTTACGCTAAATCGACGGACATTCAAATTTGCATATTTGGCATAGGGCTCAGCTATATATTAAGTCCCATATAAGCTCACCAGTATATTTGGGTCGATTAGAGAATTTGTAAACATGTATGGCGACTGGCGACCATGCTCACTAAGCTTCAAAGTCATATTCTGTAAAAAAAAATTCAAAAATTGTGCCCTACAACGTTGACCAGTCTGTTTATTGAGTGTTATTTTGTAGTCTATCTTGAAAAAAAAATGCTTGCTTCCCAAAGGGTGTGATATAGAAAATTAAGTTGTCAAAATCCCCAGTGACGTCAACTTATCGGACTAAATCTATATTTAAATATACAAGGCATATTATTATAAATGTCCTGCAACACAATTATTTTTCAAAACTCTCAGCATTTAGCAACTCAAACCAAATGTGGAATATACAGCTTTTGTAACAATTCTATTTGTAGATTTTGTATATAACTTGTGCTATATATTCCATTGTTAGTATCGAAAGTCACGTCAAGACTAATTCCAATCAAAAATAGTTTTTGTTCTACAGAAGTAACAATTTTTAGAACTTGCAAGAACTTTCGAGAAGCAGACAAACGAATAAAACTGATATGGTGTGATATGGGGTAATGCTAATACGTAATCAATTCAATCAAGGGATTTCCGACCGAATTCAAAATACGTGAGCTCCCGTAAAACTGGACGTAATAAACTCACTTTAGGGTGAACGGGTACTCTGAATTGTTAATTACTGTTGTGCTAAGCTACATTACTCAGCCTGTATTTGTGTTTCAGTTTCTGCGTCGTTTGTAAATATTACGAAAATCCAGTTTTGCAGCATCTTTTTCAACGCATTTTCTTAACGCCCTTCTTAACGCCCTTTTCTTTAAGTAGTAACACCAGGCATGCTCCCAATGTAGAGAACTAGTTAACACAAATGTAGGTATTACCTACAGAAATCAAGTTTTTGCCAAAATGCCAAATTTGCGCCCAAGTAATTTATTGATGATAAAATATTATAAATGACAGTGGCATACAAAAATGACATACCACAAACCTTAAATTGTGTATCAAAGATACAACCTATAGACCCATTAACTTTAAGTGATACATTCAATTTTATTGTCGGACCCTATTTTTACACAGTCGTGTGGTAAAGTCGAAACTTTTGAAAATTTATTGGTGTTCCAAAGTCTTGCGTTATAGACACATTCGTATACCAACTGAAACGAATATCAGTATGTTGGAAACCCTGAAAAACAGGGATCATTTTGATGTATTGGTTAACCTATGATGTCTGCACTTAAACTTATAAAAGGCTAGAAAATGTAAAAAAAAATTTAAAGAAATAAACAATCCTTTA
Source organism: Orchesella cincta (assembly GCA_001718145.1). NCBI lineage: Eukaryota > Metazoa > Arthropoda > Collembola > Entomobryomorpha > Orchesellidae > Orchesella > Orchesella cincta. Next base: position 13,893 of record LJIJ01004389.1, read on the forward strand.
ATTGGAATTTTTTTATCTAATTCAGAATTTTCTCCGCTTAATCAACGATTAGAAAGTCAGAGAAACGAGCTTTTGGGGCAAGATAGACAACACGTCAGTGCATTAACATAAATATAACCGAAAGACAAGGCTCAAGAATATGTGCATTCAAGAAGGGTCGGAAATCCCTTGAATTCCCCTCGTATATGCTATATTTTTATAAGTGTGAATCATGGTAAATGGAAAATGACGATGAAAGTTGACTGATTGTTTAAAATATCAGTGGGAATGAATCGATGATTAATTTGTTAATTTATTAAATTAATTTAGTTGTTAGTTAATTAATTTAAGCGAGGTATCACGGTGTTTTTGTAAATGGTTATGAAATAATGGACTGAACAAAATGAACCCAATAATAATAATAATAACTAGTATTTATTTAACAATGGAAAAACCCTCACTATTCAAACAACCAGTAGATACTAATGATTGATGATGAACTTTGGATTTACAGCCTGTAGAAGCATGGAGGGGAATAAGGCTGACTGTTTGGAACAAGGCTGCCAGTTTTGTTGTAAATCAAAGTTTTGTCGTGCAGAAATTTCAATAAGTAAGTACTAACACTGTAGGTTTTACTTTTGAAGAGATTTGGTAGGTAAGCTAACAGCTAACCGATGATATTTTGGAGTCATGTATAATGAAATGCATTTAACATGCAGGACAGTTTTATAAAAAATCGATATCTGATACTCTCTCCAGCAATAATAAATTATAGAATTTTAATCGAATTGTGGTATTAAGGATGCAGTTTATAATTTTTGAAACAGATCAGACGAGTTTCTGCAATGAGGGATGTCAAAAATTCTGTTTCGAAAAACAACGTTGCTTGTCTCAGAAGTGTAAATACATCGATGAAACAGATGTTTGCGAAGCAAGGGTAATTGGTAAGCTGTACTATAATTCCATATAAATTGCCGATGAATGCTTTTACCAATAGCATCTGCTATGACGTTTTTTCTCGTTATACTGAAACTGAGTCTCCGAGGGTCAAAGACCTCTCGGCCATGTCAATTCAAATCCAATGAATCATATTGTAAGTGTAATCGCCGAG
>LJIJ01004390.1:0-14977 GCA_001718145.1 Orchesella cincta
ATGAGCTGAACCGGTTTAGTCCTCCAACCTCCGAATTATACAGACGTCACCATCAGACCTCCATAAAAACTGATTGTGACGATCTTGAGCTTCGGGCAACTGTTCCAAATCCCTTCCCTCTCGAATAGTTTTCGACGATGTCCTCCGAATCTCCTCATCGTTTTCACGCAGAGCTGCAAACATGCGTTCGTGGAATCACCATTTGTCTCCTCTGCTCCACCACAATTGCCATGTTATTCTTGATCCTTGTTCTCACCCCATTGATGAGGCCACGCAGACTCATCACTAGGCTCACAATCAGAGGATATCCAGCTGTTTCTACAACCAAAGCATACTGGCTGCGCAGTACTTCGTCCTCATCCATCCCAGGTTCAAACACGTCAGCATTGATTCGAAGGAGTTGGAGCTTCTCCAGAGCTGGAAACTTGCTTAGGTTGAGCGTCTTGTTGACGATGACCTTCTCATAGAACGCGGCGTAAGTCAAGACCAGCGTTTTCACCAAAGGAAGAACTACCATGGAGGGACGGTTCCAGTTCTTTTGGATCCAAATCATTGAAACAGTTCGGTCCTCCAATCGGCAGCTCCGGCCAAGTGAGGTCCAAAGAGATATGCTGGAGACTTAGGCGACATTTGTCAATGAAATCCACTACCCGCCAGAAACTTACTCGGCTGCGTCGCCGATCTTCACTTGAAGTAAATGATAAACGTCGAAGGGCTGGAGTTTGACTGTGGAGGAGGAAGCTCTTGTTGGGTCGGCAGATTTTGAGATCCGAGAGCTTTCCAAATGCGGAATCCGATGTGGTACCAATATATATACGGGAGCCAAAATCCAAATGATGGTAATACACCTTATTCTGCTCAAAAGCTGGGAGGGGATATTCCGCCGAAACAGTTAACCTGACGAGTTGGTCGGCATACGAAACAATCATCCAGACTGAGAGGACCATGTCTGAGTCGTTTTCACGGGTGTCCTCCCAGCCACAAGAGTAGGACTTCAGATCCAAGGTGGTGAGCTGGGGAAGAGATGGTGGCCGGGGGAAAGCCAACGTGGGCTTCGTGACGTCGTCTAATATAATCACCCAAGTTAGGCTGAGCCGTTTGAGATTTGGCATACAGCCAAGAATTGATACCAGATCCTTGATCAGAAATACTTGAGTACAACTCAAGGAGGTGAGGTAGCCTCCCCAGGATGTTGCAATTTTCAAAAAAGGCATTAATACATCTCCAGGATTCTTCTCAAAGGCAGTCTCGACATGAAGAGAATTGAAGGGAAAGGGATTTACACCATCCCGAAACAGATTGGGACGGACTGAAACGGGGTGCGTGGCATCTTCTCCAACTTGTACATCTTTTAGTTCTGGAAAGGGTTTGAGCTCCCCGGAGATGATCTTCTGCTCAATGAGAGGGTCAAGAAGGGCTTTCCATTTGGAGGAGACGAGGCGGTAGCGGAGGAGATCATTCCTGTTCCTCTCCAGACGGGCCAGCCACTCCAAAACTTTGTTGAGCACCTGAAACCAAGACAAAGAGACATGGATTAGAAGTATTTCTCCTTTCACTTTGGGCTTGCATTGAGAAATATACTTTAGGTGGCAGACGATCCATGGATGAGGATGGAGCTGGGTCAGCTGGGGCTACGGATTCAATTCTCTGACGCCGGACGATGACTCTGAAAAGCAGAAGAAAATGTAAAATAACAACTTATTTCTGATTCATCTCTACAAACTTGAAATGATTAACTAATCCGAATCTATTGGAGATAAACATCTGTAGAGGTGGTAGGCCTCCATCCGAATTTAACTGGAGGAGGTGGATCCAGCCCGAATAAGTGAAAAACTATGGACGACAACGACATTTTCCGATGAAATGGCTGGCAGATATCTGATAATTTGTAGGCGTAAACAGAACGTACAATTTGGAATTAATTACTCTCACTTTGCAAACTTGATTATTAAATTATTCTTTTACGAAATGGGAAAGTAGGATAAATCTAGGCTACTCAGCTGGTCACATCAAAAATCACTTTTTAGTGCTTTTACAGCAGCTCCTTTGTGTACCTGACTTTTCTACGTAGAAATTAGTGGAATAAATATTCCCGCATTTGAGATTTCGAATACCCAGCTCCATGACTTTCTTTGGTTTCGTTAGCTACTAACACCATGAAGCTTATCATCGTTTCGGCTCTTCTTGGAGGAACTTGGTTCCTGTTCCAGAGAGCTCTGGAACAGTCGTAGCTCTACGACTGGAAGTACAACCAGTTGTACGCTTGGAACCTTTATTTGACGGAGGAATGCTCGTAGAATGGCTTTTCAACTACCTCAGTATGTTAAATTCCGTTGAAAAACGTCGTGATATAAAAACAGTTGAAAGTAGCTATTACCTGCAACTTCAGATCATCTTTGACACTGTCTTTAAGTGTATCATGCTATTCCGTTTATGAAGGAAGGAATTGAGGATGTGACATCAACTAGTTAGGACTATAATTTACTGTTCATTATATATACATCAAATGAACAATTACATGCACAATAAATGTGCGTGAAGTCAACCCCAAAGCCGCCGTGAAGTCGCCCCCAGCCCCAGCGGCGTGAAGTCAACCCCCAGCCCCCAACCCCCGTGAAGTCAGCCCCAGTTTCCACCCCGCAACCCCTGTGAAGTCAACCCCCAGTTTTCAACCCCCACCCGTGAAGTCAGCCCCAGTTTTTCAGCCCCATGAAAAAAGTGAAGCAACCCCCCATGAAGCTGCTGATGTTTAAAGGATAGTCTGTCCTTTGTTCACACAAACAATCAGAAATTAGTTGAGCTTCTGATTGATGAGAAAGGATGATCGTCGAGACGAGAAAAATGAAAAGAACTGGAAAACCGCATATACCACTTTCTCAGTAAAATAGTTATCAGGCACTATTCTACATACATTTTGAGAGTAAGTTGCCTTGATAGAAAGTTGGGGAAAGTGGCTATGAGTAAGAACAACGGTGTAGGGTGGATACAGGCCAATCTTGTTGAGAAATGGAAACTGCTTTGAAGTTTCCGCTTTTCTTATGTGAAGAAGCAATGCTTTAGACTAAATAAAATTCCTCAAATCGATTAAGATAAATATTAAACTCTCAATCATACAGTTAAAATAACTATTTACTACTAGACTTGAAATGTCAATATTACATTCAGAAAAAAAGTTGAATTTTCTATTTAAATGTAGGATAATTATGAAAAACGCAAACGTATGTGGTAAAAATCGGTTATGGTATGTGTTTTTTTCTGTTCTACTTTGATACCATTAAATGCATGCCGATATGTATTGCCAAAAGTCAAAACGGCTTTCACAATATGCTTCAACGCATAAATTTGGCATACATTTGAGTGACCCATAAAGTAATTTAATCACCCAATACGAAAAATTAGACTTTTCCCATACGAGACTTCGTCACTTTTTGAATAATTTTCTCATAGAAAAAATGACACAAAAACAGAGAGTCTATTTAAATGAACTGCGATGCAGATATTTGGAGCCTATGCTTGGTCTTACACTTGATTTTTTTACATGAGTGATCTGTATATTTCATCGGTACCGTACTACGGATTTGTGTGTGAAATACTTTTAAATTACAATAGCATTCAAATCAATTACACAAGTTCATGTCAACATAAAAGGCTTCATATCTTTTAGTATTCTCATGGTATGGTAGCAAAGAAATGAACTGGTTACTTACAAAAGCCGTAGCATTTTGAGTAGTACTTCGGCAAAATTGTATTTATTGTACACATTTACTCCGATTGTTTCACCCGTTTCGTTTGGTTACGTACAACGTTAGAGATGGGCAAAAGTCAAACAAAGATAAAACCGGGGACTTCTAATTTATTGTGGTCTAACCCTTCCAGCAGAACGTACGGACAACGTCAAAACCTTTTATCACTATTATGCGTTACACAAAGTTGCATAGTTTTGTATATGATTAGGTAGGGTATTTTTTACATAGCTTTGTAAGCTACATGCAATTTTCAGGTGTAAAATATTCATAAGGAACATTGTGAAAAAGTAGAGGCTTGAAAAAAACTAAGTCAAGGCCATACATGATACTCCTGTACACAAGTTCCTGCAATTTTCTATGCAGGTATACTCCTTTTCAATTTACGTTTTACGCATACAAGATGTTTATCATTACCTAACCAATTAAATAAAATGCATTTTCCACGATGAACAAACGTGTTTCACCCCTCATGAGATGAACTTAATAAATGAATAAGATTTTTCAAACACTGGGAATTCATCTGAACTCATTATTTTAGTTCATCACATGTGGGGTGAAACGCCTTGTAAATTGTGGAAAAAGCTCGACTAGTGTTTCTAAGGCAAAAATGGCGTTGATAATTCAGTAAATTAATTTCATTTTGAGATAAAATGTAATTATTAGGAAAAAGTATTTCAACTTCATGCTATTATACCAGTGTAAAATTGTACTATGGTATGGGAAAACTAAATAAAATGTTAAGTTTTTTATTTAAAAAGTGAAAGACTCTCGTATCGGGAAAGTCTATTTTTCTTACAGGGCAGCTAAATTGTTTTATGGGGGTCACTATTATTGTGCCCATAAATTTACATATATATACAAATATGAGACTGCTAAGTTCAAAGTTGTGGGAAAATATCAGTATATATATTGGGAAGAAATGTGTTACTTTTGTGTGAAATTTGTGTATAACTGTAGGATTGAGAGTTTAATATTTATTTTAATCGATTTGAGGAATTTTATTTAGTCTAAAGCATTGCTTCTTCACATAAGAAAAGCGGAAACTTCAAAGCAGTTTCCATTTCTCAACAAGATTGGCCTGTATCCACCCTACACCGTTGTTCTTACTCATAGCCACTTTCCCCAACTTTCTATCAAGGCAACTTACTCTCAAAATGTATGTAGAATAGTGCCTGATAACTATTTTACTGAGAAAGTGGTATATGCGCGGTTTTCCAGTTCTTTTCCATTTTTCTCGTCTCGACGATCATCCTTTCTCATCAATCAGAAGCTCAACTAATTTCTGATTGTTTGTGTGAACAAAGGACAGACTATCCTTTAAACATCAGCAGCTCATGGGGGTTGCTTTCACTTTTTTCATGGGGGCTGAAAACTGGGGGCTGACTTCACGGGGTGGGGGTTGAAAACTGGGGGTTTTCACGGGGGGGGTTGAAAACTGGGGGCTGACTTCACGGGGGTGGGGGTTGGGGGTTGACTTCACGGGGGGTTGGGGCTGGGGGTTGAGCTTCACGGGGTTTGGGGGTTGACTTCACGCACATGAGAGCTCAACTGATTCTGAGTCCGGAGAATCTGGAGAAAGCACGGATAAATTCCAGGAGGAACGAGATTCAGAGGGTGAGTACCTCCAAACTATTATTTCAATGGGTTGTGCAATTAAACAAAAAGAGAAAGTATATAGAGGAATGTATATGGGGTTTTAGATGACACCCTTACGGATGACGAAGATGAGAGCGAGGTGGAACAGGAGGAGGTTGTACCCAATTTGGCCCCTCAGGACCAACCAGACTTGCACCAGGCACTGCTACGAATGCTTTTTTATAGTCATATTATTGACGAAACCCTAATTTTTAAGGTTTTAGAATATCATACTTTTATTTGCAGGACAACTTGATGGTGAGGATAAGGGATCTGCATATTCAAACGCTGGAAATAAGGGAGCAAGTGCAGCAGCTTCTGGAAGTGTTGCGTCAATGTGAGGAGGAGACGGAAATGCGTCGTATGGAGGAAATGCGTCGTATGGAGGAAATGCGTCGTATGGAAGATGCGTCGTAAGGAGCAGTTGCGTCGGTTGGAGGAACGGTTTCGTAAACGTCAGGATGAGAACAAGGAAGGAAATGTACGTAATTATTTTATGAGCTTTTAAATCATTTCAATCATTATAACCATCATAATCATCATGTTTTGTTTGTCTTTTAGGGAACACTTCTCTCCGGAATAGTAGTAGGCAGTGGAATCCTGTTGGGTGTTCTCGGGTTGGTTTTTGATTCGGGCTCTCAAACCGAAATAGAAGGTTTTCGAGTGATGATCACTAAAGTGATGGTTTAGTTTAATAAAGTCTCATATTCCATTCCCTATTCCCTAGGGAGAAACCCTATTCCGATCAAAGTACCAAGTGCAGAAAAAATCATGTCGAAATTCCATTTCTTGTCCAAGATATGATAGTTGAAAGATGTGACTTTCACTCGGCACGTGCCATGTAAAGATTTCGGAAATATTGATTTCAAGCAAATTAATTATTTCCTGGATGCATTGCGGTTAACTATTGGTTAGTTTAAGTCGAAAGGCACATAATACAAAAAGAATTATCCCAAAAACTGATAAGACCAAAACGCTACCTTTGGCGACTAATGTGCGAGTGCCAGAGTAAGCTCACATGGGTTGCCTACCCATCCATGAAAAAATCATAGCTCTAGGGTTGAGTGGTTAGATGAGTTTGTTGTGCGGGTGTCTACTATGAACAAAGAAAAGAAAGCTACCGCAGCTAATTAACTCTGCCAGTCGTTTTAAATCCAACTTGGACGCAGTAAAGAAAGAAATCGTATTACGATTATCGTAAGTTCACGTCTGAGAACTATTTTGTCTCTGGAGTCCAGCAAACAGTTTATGACTGTAAATGCACATACATGTATAAAACCTAAAGTTAAAATCAAGGACAATTATCGATTTAAAGTAGTTTATTCAAAAGTAAAAAAGTATTTACCAGTGCAGCAATCCAAAATCAAGAAGTAAACCTTTAACAAATTAATTTCATGTTTCCACTTCTATTCTATATACATTAAGTAAACCATTTAACACCACCACTGATATTAACAATCCAAGTGACTTATGTAGCTTTAAAATTACACAGTAACGCACAATTTGATAACTGTGAATGAATGTGTACATTGACCTAACTAAAAATTGAACAAAAAATCGAATAAAGATGGAACATCCTCGTTTTCACTACCACGTAAGCTCAGACCGCCATCGGTCTCCGAAGAAAGCAGGGATCATCCCAATCTGGACTTCCCCCGGAGCTGACAGAAACCAGCTTGAGATTGGGACAAGTGTTCCAGATTCCTTCACGCTCCAGCAATTGCTCCACAAGTACTTCCTGTTTCCTCACTCCAAGAGCTGCCATCCTTCGAAAACCACATCCATCTCAGCATTGGTAGCAGTTGTGAAGTCGCGCATTTCACGGTCAAGCTCTTTGATCAGTTCTTTCCAGTTGTCTACTCGATTAGGAATTTCAGCACGCTGTTGATTGTAGCTCATGGTTCTTTCATAAATCCCTTGTTCCAGCGCAGCGATCCGAGCTTTTGCAGCAACAATTTTATCAGCATTTCCAACGTCGTCATCTACAGTTCCGAGTTCTTGCGCTGGGGTGGTCATGGAACTGCTAAAGCGGAGGAAGTGAAGCGTCTCCAAAGCAGGAAACAGGACAAGGAACCTCGAGATCTTCTTGTCATCACTCCTATATCCCGGCAAATACTGTATTTCTAAAGTTTTCAACTTTGATAGAGGCAGTACACCTTCAAGGCAGCTTGATCGACCTTCAAGGTATGCCACCGGGAGTCTCTCAAGAGTGCTCTTACATTTACCAATAAAGTTGGTCACGTCTTTAATGCTGCCTGAATTGCTGCTGAAAAAACCAGGTGGGTGTGATACAGAGATTCGCTGAAGTTTGGTTAGTTCACAATTACGAATAAAGGTCAGGTTGGGATGAAGATGACTTATGTTCAGTTCCTTGAGATTCTTGAAAGCAGAATCTGAAGTAGTGGCGATAGAAAGTGTTGTTTTATCGGGGAATGAATAAAAATATTGAGTTCCTCGCTGAAGTGCCGGAAGCTGCTCCGAAGTTTCAATTCTTAAGTTCAACAGTTGATCAGAATACGATACAATTAGCCAAACGTACAAAATGTGCCTTATTGCATCCAACCGCCCAGGTTCATTGCCATCATTCCTGTTGATGGCCCAGCCATGCTTGACTTCTAAAGTGGTGAGATTCGGTAGAGTTGGCGCTGTCGGGAAGGCAAGACTTGGCTCAATGATTTCATTGTGAAAGCAGACATTCTTGAGACGAAGGACTTTCAAGGATGACATGAGCGGAGGAGCGTAACAAGAGAATCCATCTGAGGAACACCCACATTTACAAGCGCCAAGTTGGTGAGATAGCTTCCAGATATCCCCATAAAGTCAGCTAAGCTCATCCTCTGGATATCGCTAATGGAGTCTGGAAAATAGTTTGGAGTTGTGCTAACACTGGTCGTCTCATTCGGGTGGACACTGGCGGTAGCAACTTCTAGAAACCATATAAGAAAATAATATAACAATTAAATTCCAGGGAACTAAGAATACATTGCATTTAAATGTCCGCCCAAACAAAATACCGTTTTTTTGCCATCACTGGTGGATTGTCATTCCCATGAAGAAGGAGCGAGTTGGAAGGAAATGGGTTTCGGCCCGCCGGTATCATTGTGGATGAATGGTATACGAAGAGCAGATCCTCTCTAGTGTTGCGATCGCTAGGTTTAATCCTCATTGTAGGGAAGGTTGGAAGGTGACCACTCATGGTCATCTTTTCGAGGATAGAGCCGATGATGTCTTTCCACTGGGAGTTCACGCGACGGTAGCCCAAAATGTCGTTCCTCGATTCATTCCGAGTCAGGTGCTCTAAAATGATGGTCACCACCTGGAAATTATATTTGTAGTTATCATTATTATTGTAAAGATGCCAACATTCCCTTCTCTCCATACATACGGGTAAACCTCCACCCTTTTTCGGCCTGGATTCCGTGGGTCAGAATTTGACATTTTAACCAAATTTTCGGGGGGGGGGTCAGATTTTAGGCATAAAACGGCATTTTGGTCGTAATTATGGAAGCATTCAAGTGAATTTAACTATATGGAACATGTTTTACGATTGAATTTAGGTTGACTTTACAATTAGATTATAAGAAATACATACAAATACTGCATACGTTTAAAATCACTAATATCCCTACATTTACCAAAAATAAAATACATGAACTCAAAAGATAGATGCTTTTAAACGATTACTAATGTCCACAATTACAGTAGTAGAATATCAAAAGTAAAAAAGCAAAGACCAGTGCCACTGGAAGTACTGATCGAGGATTAACCCAATAACGCCAACATAAGCTTTAAAGTATTCTTTTGGGCCAAATTTGAAAGCAAAATCGGGATTAGATTTTTAAGACCAACAGCTTTTAAAGTGTTCAGAAATTAAATAAGAAAATCTTTTGGACCGGAAACGTTCTAAATGCTCAGAAATTGCACGAAATTTTTTTACAAGGTATAAAAATAGAAATTGTTTTTGAACTACGTACGTTTCAAATGCTCAGATATTGCATGAAATTTAGTTGTAATGTTGAAATTAGAAAAGTTTTTGAAGCCGAAATGTCCCAAACGTTCAGAAATTGCACGAAATTTAGTTACAATATTGAAATTAGAAACTTTTTTGAACCCAAAATGTCCCAGGCGTTCAGAAATTGCACGATATTTAGTTACAATGTTGAAATTAGAAACTTTTTTTAACCCAAAACGTCCCAAGCGTTCAGAAATTGCATGAAATTTAATTACAATGTTGAAATTAGAAAATTTTTTAAACCCAAAATGTCCCAAACGTTCAGAAATTGTATGAAATTTAGTTACAATGTTGAAATTAGAAATTTTTTTGAACCCAAAATGTCCCAAACGCTTCGAAATTGCACGAAATTTACTTACAGGGTTGAAATTAGAAACTTTTTTGAACCCAAAATGTCCCAAACGTTCAGAAATTGCATGAAATTTAATTACAATGTTGAAATTAGAAAATTTTTTGAACCCAAAATGTCCCAAACGTTCAGAAATTGCATGAAATTTACTTACAGGGTTGAAATTAGAAAACTGTTTGAACTAGGAATGTTCCAAACGCTCCGAAATTGCACGAAATTTAGTTACAATGTACAAGAACCAAGCTTTCGACCACTTTTTCTCGACTTAACTTAGTATAGAACACTTTTGGTCTCAACTGATTAAGAGGTAGTCAGGCTGGCTTCGCTAGGCTGCCTTTGGGTCAGAATCGTTTGCAATCTGTGGTCAGCGGGCTGGCTTCGCGCAGGCCCTTGGGTTATAGAATTTTTGTACCAGGGTCAGCGGCCCTGGCTTGCGCAGCCGCTTGGGTCAGAATTTTTCCCGCCCTTTTCGGCCTGGGTAAAGCCGCGAAACCGGTGTTAATGGAGGTTTACCCGTATGTCTCCATACATTATAATAACTGTAAATCGCAATTTAAAGTGACTTACTTCTGGAGGAAGATCCTCCATCGACTTTTTGGGTTGCGGAGACGCTCCTGCTTCCTTATCCAAGTTCAGGTTCTTTCAGCAACTGCTGGAGTAGTACGCTTTGATCTTCTAGGCATTGTATTTGATGCTCAACCCAACAATCGAATCGACAGTCAAGCCTAAATAGAAAGGCACACAAACTGCAAACTAATTAAAAATTCAACAGTGAACATGCCAAATCTCAAAACAATTTAAAAAAAAACAATATCACAGGCTACAACCAGTAACTCACCAACAACTTTTCGTTTCACTTTCGACAACACAGAGTAAAATACTTGCAACACTCTTGAACTAACTGACCAGAGTGAATGGTCGTCACGTGTCTAAATCAACTAACTGATTTCAATCATTTAAAACAAGAAACAGCAGACTAGCAAGAGGTCGACATAACGTGTTCATCCTTGTTCACTTTGTGAAAAAGAAAATGCTTTCTGATCCCTTGAATTTCGAGCTTTTCTCTGCCGAAAAATCTCTCTATGACTCGATGCGGGTGAGTAATAAGGGGAGTTTGTGTGAATGCGCGTCAACTCCGAACAAAGAAACGTTCTGTTTTTCATAAACTAAATCTAAAGATAATTTTTGCCTTATTTACAACTAGTTTAGAGTTAAACTCATGTATTCAGATAATACATTTGCTTGTTCCCACACACAAAAGAATAAATGACTCGTAATTACTTACAATTAGAGTTAACCTTTTTTTGGCAACGGGTGATCGCTATTTCCTCTGCCGATGCATGTTTGCTGAAATTGGAGAAAGTGGCACAACGTTACAGTGGTGCTCAGCAGTAGAGCGTGGAAGTGCTCTAATCATCTTTTGATTCAATTCCCATGGATGATCTTGCTAGTTATATACGGCATTTGTCGAAAGACAAAATATGAATGATTTGTGTACAACAATGGGGAGTGGTGACTAATAAAATTGATAGACATTTATTTAGAAGGCAACAACTCCTTCTCTTCAACCATCAATCACACAACAAATTTCATTGGGATATTACGTACTATGTTATTTAACCTTAATTATTATCTGATTCCACTTAACTTGACACCATGTTTCTAGAATCTATGAGTAGAAGTTCGGATGAAGTAGTAGACATTTTTCTTTCTTCAGCATTGCGTTTTCCTTCTCAAGTTTAAGAACCTTTTCTTTCTCAGCTCGCAGATCTGTATTCAACTTCTCGACCTTGTCACTCAACTCTTGGAGGAGGGCAACTCGACACTTGTCAATCTTCTTCTTTTTCTGACGACTTTTCCGAGCTTGGCTATTGTTCTTCTTGCGCATATCATAATAGGCATCCCCTTTGCTCCTCGGGAACCTTCTGGAATTAAACAAAAATAATTATTTGATAAAACCTTTGGTTTAATTAACCGTTAAGTTGGGATTTGTCTTACATTGTATTTCTTTCGCTTCCCAAATGAAGGCTGCAACGTCAATAGGTCGGATAGTGTTACTTCCGGCTCCTCATCTACTTCTTCGTTGTCCCGAGACACTTGCGAGTGGTCTACCATCTCCAGTTCATCATCGGCATCCAGCTCAACGACCTCAGGTTTGATTTTGATAAATCCAATGTCAATTAAGGGCGGAGGGTGGCAAACCAGGTTGATTTCATCGACATCCTTGGGAAACTCCTGTAAAATGAAGTAGAGGGCAGTTTTTAAAAATTATTTACATCTTCCGTTGAGTTTTATGCAATAGTTCAACGTACTGATTTCACGGTTGTTGCAGATGGGGAACTACTGACAACTCTTCGGATGTAGGAATGATCCTCCGAAGGAATTGGAACTGACGCCCTATGGACGATATTGGTGCTGGTGTTGAGATACCACTGGGAATCCAACGGGAAAAAACTACAGCTTAAGTTGCTCATTTTCACTCCAAAAGTTATTTTCTTTTTTTAAACTAAGCAGCAAGTAGAACAAGGAAGAAATTACAACGGGATGAATTTCAGTAGAATTAGTATATTAGGAAGAAAAATTTATTCCAGGCAAATGTGGATTTTAAGGTACATTTTTGCAATGACGAGTTTTAATGCGATCAGAATGAATTGGGATCTAGTAGCAAGATTGGAAAGGAACTGTAGCAAAAATTACGGCATCCGCTAACATTCTTCCGTATTGTACGTTTTGCAGGGTGGTTTGGGACTCGTAATTCATAATTGAAGGAAGTTACATGCGTAAATTTTTGCAAACGTTTGCGTTTCGCATTATCTGGCCACCCAAGCTACTTATGTAAATATGCAACGTTTTGGCAGAATTTTGCAGGTGATTAAATGGTGTAATTTATTTGCACAAGTTAATTCTAGGTTAACATCTATTATGCTTAGCATAAAAACATTTCAATGAATTTTAGCATACAATAAAGGTAAGAAAAATGAGATTCTCACGGTAAAGGTAGTGTTCCATACCTGGTCACCTACCATTGCGCGGTCACGGTATAAAATGGTTTTCAATTAGGGTATATATGAGCCGGCCTGCGGCCAGCTCATATATACCCCAATATTTTTGAATTCATATCCTAATATGTATCCTAACAATAAGTACATTTTTAGCAAATATTGCTATGAGTATAAAAGTATATATCAGTAGAGTTTCAATTAAATCAATAAACATTTCTGGAATTCGAGTTTTATTGTTGATCTGAAACAGCAAGTTAAAAGATGTAAATTTCAAGGTTTGAAAATCTGGGGTTATGTGAGACGTCACAGCTAGAAAGACTGAAACATAATTTACTGTCTCCAACTAAAAAAATCTGCTTTAACTTGTTCACAACTAATTTAGCCGCTTTCCAGGGAGAGACTTTAAGAATTGTGCCAAAATCAAATCCATAGCTTCCGAGATATTTTCAGTTAAATTTAATGTTATACAACACTTCAGATACTTTGGCTTGGCTTGGTCGAATTATGCTAATATCGGTTTATCGCCTCATGACTTTTGGGAGTCTCCGAAATTGGGAAAGCAGGTTTTTAGACCCAAATTTTTATTGCACGCACCATTCTATTTTAAGAACTTGAAAAATTAAGCCAATTAAACGAAAAATTAGGAAAATGCAGATATTGTGAGACATTTGCGAAAAATTAGACAAAAATTGACAGAAATTAGCCAAAATTTGACGAAGCTTGAGAGACATTTTCGAAAAACTAGTCAAAATCAGAGAGAACGTACCCAAGATTTAGTAAAAAAAATTATTGAAATCTGAGCTGAAACTTAGCAAAATCGAAGAGAATTCAGCTTTAAATGAAGAGAATTTATCCCAAATTTAGCGAATTTTGAGAAAATTTATCCCAAATTTAGCGAATTTTGAGAGAAATTTGTTAAATATACCCTATTTGGATTCAGCGATAATTTTGAGAGAAATTTGTTAAATATACCCTATTTGGATTCAGCCAAAATTTTGAGAGAAATTTGTTAATATACCCTATTTGGATTCAGCCAAAATTTTGAGAGAAATTTGTTAAATATACCCTATTTGGATTCAGCCAAACTTTTGAGAGAAATTTGTTAAATATACCCTATTTGAATTCAGCCAAAATTTTGAGATGACCACGTATGATACCCTCAACCAACGCTTTGCGGTGGATTAGGGTATGAGAAATGAGCAATATACCCTCAACCAACGCTTTGCGGTGGATTAGGGTATGAGAAATGAGCAATATACCCTCAACCAACGCTTTGCGGTGGATTAGGGTATGAGAAATGAGCAATATACCCTCAACCAACGCTTTGCGGTGGATTAGGGTATGAGAAATGAGCAATATACCCTCAACCAACGCTTTGCGTGGATTAGGTATGATAATTCAGAAATTTTACGGTCAGCCAACGCTTCGCGTTGGCTAAGGGTATACCCAACCGCTTCGCTTGCTGAGGGTATGATTTTTCGATTTTCTCGTTAGGTATAGCCATACCTGGCGATCGGGTGACCACGTATGTAGTGTTTCAAACCCTAGAAAAGAAAACCATTAAAATAATCCATGAGCACATAAATCATCATCTCCAGCAGGACCGAGCAACACTCCTGCTGAGACCATTTCCTTCCCACAAGCTCTTTAGTATCATAATGTCCAATCCTATTCTGAGCTGACTGTTCCATAATTTGCCTTTTATACGTCGTCAAACCCTCCAACCCTATAGAAAGCTTCTGAAGACAAGACATCTGTATCCAAATGTTTGACTCGTTGAGCCGCTCCTCAAACCCGGAAACCACTTCTCCAGTAGAATCCTTCATTTGCCATAAAGCGAAAAAGAAGATCTGGTGAACCCCAATACTCCAAAAATTCCAGTTTCTTCAGATTGACCAGGTTGCAGCTGAACTTTTCTCCATTTCCTTCATCATTCCTCCGGACACGCATCCTCGAGCTCGTGCTGAATTGAATGTCCGCAAAGACTTCCAACAGCGAAAATACATCTTTTGTAAATAAGGATCGTCCTCAAATTCAAATACAGTTCCATCCGTGGTGGTCTCCCTTTCCAAGCGGGCGATTCTCTCTAAATGGCGAAGTAGAATGGGAGCTTGGAGCATTTCATTCCACAAATTCGTACCCAGCTTCAAAAGACTGAGACGATTTCCGTAGCTTTCCAAATGGTTGTAGCTGCGGCGTTTGATGTTAGTCGGAACACAGCAGCTGTACAAAC
>LJIJ01004391.1:0-14954 GCA_001718145.1 Orchesella cincta
ACTACACTGTTTTTTTTCACCTGCTTAAAATTCGCGACCGCCCTGAGGAGTAATTTCGCCCTTACTATAAGGGTTCCTCTTTGTACGAATAAATAAATTAAATAAGATTAATCAGTTAAAGATTGCTTACCAACTTTAATTTCTCGCACTTTCATTCTGTCCAATTTCCGACAAGCACGCCAATATAACTTTCAATTTAAACATTAATTACACGGCATTATCTTCCCAATATGTTGCTTAGTGTAAGTATGTTTGTCAAAATTGCTTTATTTATCATATATTATCCTTACTTTTTACACCGAAAGGTATTGTCGAAAACGTATTATCTTATAGCTTCTAAGCAAGTATACAGCATAAGGAAATTAAAATTTACAATTAATTGTTTACGATCATTTCAGATAGGTTTAACGTATCTAAATATTTCAGAAACGAAAGAATGCAAAGAAACTGTGGAGGTTTCAATACGTATACAATTCACCATAGTTCGTTTTTGTAACGTTTCAGTAAAATATCAATATCATTACGATGCCTTTAAGCCTTAACTTTTACCTTAAAGTTTATGTGCAATTTATGTTAATAAAATTACAAATTACGCAAACTTTATACATTACTGGCCCATTTCAACACCTCATTGAGAAGTTCATAAACTAAATTTCCTCGAAGCAAAACCTCATCTACAGCGATACAAAATAGACCAAGATAAAATACAGCCCGATACAGTTGTGGAAAATCTCCGTATACATTTGAAGCCCTTTAGGAACTGCTTAATCCACATCACTAATTACCGTGGGATTAATCTTCCATTGTTGGATTACCCAATTATGATACGGCAACTCAAGCCGGCTATAACTTTTAAAGGTGGAACAACACAGTTGTGGATGATTTCCAATTCATTTTCACCTTTACAAAACAGCACTTCGGAAAACGTTTGTAAAGTTTCCACGCTCTTTCACGACTCTGCATACACTTGTACTGAATTGAATTTTCAACGATTTGTTACAAAAACACGCCCATGGTTGTGTGAGGTGAATGTTGCATTGTATCCCACAAATATGTGGAATTTCGAGTTTCAAGCACTTTCGGCAGAAAAAGATTGGGACAAGAGTGACACGTTCTTTAATTACATGAATACACCCCGGATATATTTCACGAATATGACAAAAACAGGAATCGCTTAGAGTTCCAAACAACAATATTCCTTCACATGCACCAGTTTATGTAATTATTTTGCCGAGACAAAGACTTCAACCGTTAAAATCAAGTGTGGCCTAGTTCTAGCAAAAATTTTATTGCCGAGTGGCTGGAAGTTTTACTTTATTGGAAAACTGATAAATTTGCTAAACATCCGATTTTAAGGTTTTCATATGTTGTTATGGAAACTCTTAGCACAACCGAATCCTTCATTCTCCCGCTTTTGATTATGCACGATCGACAAAAATTTCTAATGTTTACGTATCATCGTTTGCGCTCGTAAAAAACAAAGTAATGCTTAAATTCACATTGATTGGCTGGAACAACTCATCCCTATTCTTTCCAGACATTTATAAATACTCTCAAAACGATGGAGGTGTATTAAGACTATTGGAACTGGCAGGTGAAGTCCCCCCAAGCGACTTTGGCGGTATTGTGCAAAAAATATGCTACAAAAATGAGGACACCAAATCCATATTGAAAAACACGAGGTCACTTTAAGGCAAGAATACTTTTTTCTGCTTGCAAGCCTCTTTCAAAATTATACTATGACTGGTGGTCGAATGGTGCTCTGTCAATATAAAACCCAGTCATTGGCTAGTAAACTCGACGCGGACTATCCTGGTATTGGTTTCTATTTTATGGAGTCGGATCCGTCAACTGAACCAGCTTCGATGTACTATCCAATTCGGTTTACGGAGCCAAGCTCCCGTCTAGGATTTCTGAGTTGTGGAAGAGTTGTGCTTAAACCCTTCGCGTTTAATGAATTATTTCGGGTTTTTGATGGGTACATTTGGACTAGTTGGATTGTCAGTTTTATGTTTTTTATTCCAACTGCTCTTTTTTTGCTTCAAATAATTGAAAATTTTATCAAAGGTGTCCTTAAAAAGGTTTCTTTCCATTTCTTGTTTCGAGAAATATTTGCATCCATTTCGTTTCTAACGCCGGTTAAGCTTTTGTTTGAACAAGGGGGTGCATTTGAGGGAAGGTTTTACAATGTATGGTGCACAAGATTAACTGTGGGACCGACATTGCTGATTTTTATTGTTATCAGCAATGCTTATAAAAGTGATACGTATACAACATGATTTCACAAAGGGAAACTATAAGATATCGCCAATTTGAGCAGCTAGTAAAAATGGAGTTTTCAATATTCAGTGGAATATGGACTCAAAGTTTGGCAGTGTTTGCGTCAATGAATGGTGAACGATGCGAATATCTTCAAAAATCCAAATTTTTGACTCCTCATGAAATCAAATTTACCCACGTGTTGGACAACGATTTTCATTATGGATATTCCGTTAACTCCGAAATTTGGTCAAAATATGATGCAACACAATTTTTGGACAAATCGAATGGAACAAGTCTAAATTAAAGAAGATAACTCGTGTCTACGAAAACGAAGTTGTACGATGGAGCTGTTCAACTCATTAGAAATTCATGCGTTTCAAAGGATAGAGAGAAATCTACACAACTATTTTGGGACAATTATTGGAGGACATTGTTTCAAATATTTTTTAAATGCAACGGTTTAGCTCTTATATTGCCAGATAGTAGTAGAAAATTTCTTTTTAATTGGCTGAATCAAAAAGGCTACAATAAAATATCACTTGGGGAAGAATACGTGTTTGAGGAAGATTTTCAAATTGTGTTTGGTGGTTGGATGTCCAACAAATTTATCAGCAATCTTAGATGGTTGCATGACTCCGGAAATTGGAAACGGATTTCTGATTTTTACGATGCTGTGCAAAGGATATCGGAAATGAGTGTAGCGACAAGAATATCTTCAGCTGAACCAGTTAAAATTAGTGGAAACATTTTGGTGCTCTTTGTAGTTTTATTAGCTGGAAATTTGGTAGGAGTAGTTTCGTTTTTACTAGAACGAAACGTGCCTATTTTTCAATATGTACTGCAGGTTTTAGTAAAAAAGTTATCTGCTAAATATATTCGTTGACATTTTAACTAATATTGATAAATTATATTGAGTAATAATAGCACTGACTAAATGTCATGCGATAAAAAAAATATTGAAGCATTATGTTTATTTAATTTTCTGTTTAAGATAGAATTATTTAATATCGTTTCATAAATTTATATTTTATTCTGTAAGAATGCAGGTTTCAATTAGGTATTACATAGATAGCTAGTTGTTTATAATAAATGAGTAAATTTTAATACAGTACTAATTTCTTGCTACAAAACTACAGATTTGTGAATATAATCACTAAATAAGTAAAATAAAACGATGCGTCGTTTAAAAAAATAAATAAAATGCAATTAAAATAATCAACATAAATCTTAAAGGTAGGCTTATTATGTTCGAAGGAATTGAAGCAATCATTCTGTATAGAAATGCGTATACGTGTTAGTTCTTAGTTGCTGATTAAAAGACCTTTCATGTACGGTTAATGCGGATTAAAAATTAAATGGTGCGTGTCAATTAAGTGCAATTTTTCGAAATTTTAAGGAATCCACTTTTACCTGTCAGAATCACTATAAAATATTCGGGTATACCTTGACACATTACGCATGTTAATGTGATTTTGTCTCGAACGTCTTCAAGTGACATATATATTGTTTTTAAGTGGATGGACTTCACATACGAATATTAATCTTTGTGGTAATGTAATTGCATACCACCGATTATTTATCCTGTAATCCGACAATTTGGTTTACATGTCATTCTTATTATGGAAACTAATGAAAGTGTACAATTATTTCATGAAGCAGCAGCATCACGATGAAATACCTACGCATTAAACGAATCTTTCATTTATTACTTTCATATATTCTAAATTTCAAAATCCACTACCGAATTGGTGATACAACATGTTAACTGGTTAAGCGGTTTAAACAACTGTTTTAATTTTATATCTGTTCCAGATGGAGTAACCTACACCCCCTTTCGACTGCAAACAGCCATGTAATTCCGGTTACGTTATATTCCCAAGTTTTTACAAATTCAACCTAGAGTTCACACATCGCTGGACTACTTGTTTAACTTGTCTTTCATTACCAATTTTAAAAAATGGGGCCCGAGTAATAGAGGATTCAAACATTTTGAAACAATTTCATACAGGTTTAGGATTTTCTGCTGCTCTAGAATGCTCCTTACTTGGACCTTTTTGTAAAGTTAAAATGAAAGATGATAATGAAACCAAAAGTTCCTTACAAACATTTGCGAAGAAACCGATAGCCATGTACTCGCTACTAATCTTCTATATACTTTCAGAAGTAGAGAGTTACAAAACCAAACCATTTAAAAGTGACGTTTTCGGATTTCTGAACCAGAATCCGTTTCTTCAAACTCCATATCTAATAAAATATCATGTATTTACTGAGCCAGCCCCCTTTAAAAACGTAGCTGTCATAGAGAGTAAATGTTCTGTAATTGTTTTCGTGTGTAAATTCTGCCAAGACAAAAGAAAATCGTTAATTTCTTATGTGGAGTTCAACTATACAGAATATGAGTACAACTTTGCTTTCATCTACTCCAAAATCTACATGCAAGTTACCAGTGACGGTAAAAACTTTACGTATTACAAGGAGGATTCTACTTTAAGTACAAATGATCATACCGTTCGGGCTATTTTAAAAGCCAGAAACATAACTCAAATATTAAAGCTAAACCCCAACCTTGACGAAGTAACACTGGCCATTCTTGTTGAAAAAACGAGACTACCGATAGCACGTTGGGATTTAATACGATTTCCGGCATTCGGGGCCGTTACCAATTTGATAAATAATTTTGCTATTGTTGAGATGGAGTCAACATATTACAACTTTTTAACTTGTGCAGGGAAGCCTGTCCTAAATAAGCTTGTTTATTTAGAGCCGTTTACAACACAAGTTTGGTTTTTATTATTTGCAGCAATTAGTGTGACTTCTCTTACAATTTATATAACATTTAAAGTAATCTCTGAGGCTGCTTTAATAAGATATACATCAATTAATTTAACATTAGCAGCCCTACTTTTAAACACGATTGTTTTCAGTCGGGAGCTTCATAAAATTACGCAGCTTCGACGGTGGTTTTCCATATGGTTACTTACTTCGATTGTATTAAGCAACGCTTATCGCAGCAACAACTTTGCTAAAACGATTGCTCCAACCGAGCTAAGACGACTTGAAAAGTTCGATCAGCTTGAAAATTTTCGATTGTTTACTAATAACACCTGCGGAGAAAGCAGTTCATATGATATAACTTACTGTAGTAGTTTAACGAACGATATTTTATCATGGTTTTCCCATAGAGCAGATGGGAATTCAAATTTTTTGGAGAATTTCTTTCGAATTCGTGATGAACTGCATGTCTTGAGAGACGGAACGAATAAAGCGATGAATAGCAAGTACAAATTTAAACTCAGGTATGATAATTTAATTGTTAAAATTTTCAGACATGTCAAGCTACTATCATTTGCAAACGGTTATGGAGTTTTAAACCAATTGGAAAATAGTTGTAATGGTGCTGTGTACGTTGCTTTAAATAGCGAAATCCAAGAAATTGTAGGAAATTTAAAAGTTGGTTGTAATGAAAACAAAGTAGAGTTTTACTCTGGTAAAGATGCCATTTTACAAAAAACTGGAACATGGTATTTTCAACAAAACGGAGGAATGTACTTGACACGAAGAATGAGGTATTTGGAATATTCTGGAATATTTGGTTTTTGGAAACGGTGGTTAAGTTCAAGTAGGATTCGAAAGAATGATAAGTGCTTAGTAAACCGGGGTCTTTCCCTCAATTCTAATATTTTGGCACTCTTCTACATTATATTGTTGTTTTACGTAACTAGTATGATGGTTTGTGCAGTCGAAATGTGTTGGATGAAGTTTAAAAATGTTTTAGTCTTTTAAAATTTTATAATTATAAAACAAGATTTAAGCTCCCAACCGAATTAACCCAGTCCGATTTCTTTTGCAAATTTTTGTTTGTATATCTAGTGCCTTTGTATTTTGTGCTTATTAACTGATCTTGTCATACACTAACTGTTAATACAAACAGCGAAATTGCACTCAACAATGAAGAAAATATGCAAGAAATGATACTTTCTCTTCAAGACTTTAATTGAAGATTCGCCAAATCCGCGGAATATAAGTAACGTATTAAATCAGATAACACATTGCTGGTCTAACTTAAGAAAGAATCGGCCCCATTGGTCATTAAATACGAGTTATTAGTGTTATTTATAATGGAATGTAACATTTATTATTTACTGCGTAATCTGCTTCATTCTGTGTCCTACAATCTTTGAGATCACCTGTAATTTACCTACAATAAGTATAAAACTTAATTTCGTACACTTTAACGTTAAACTTAGCGAAAATCCAATTACAAAGTCAGATATGATTGAGAAAATTCAAAATTCCTTTTCAATACTTGGCACAAGTGTGTGTGCATAAGCCTCAAGCGTTTCCAATTCTTTAAAATTCATTCACTTAGGGTAAGTGATAACGAAATTATGATTTTTGTGTAAACCTGAAATGCAACTTACTCATTATAAAAGTTTAACGCTGCAAAAAGCACGACCTAATTTACGTACTCCACAAGTATGGAATTCCGAAAAAATAAGTTAGCGATATTGTTACTTTTAGGTGTTACTATTCCTCAGTTAATTGCTGATTTAATTTTTCCACATGTTAATTGGTTAAATGGGTTGCAAAACTGCTTCAATTTCATTTATACTTCAAAAGGCACATTTTACGCTCCTCATCAAACTGGCTCTTTCGTTCCTTTTGCTTTATATTCCCAAACTTATGCCAAATTCGGTCTAGAATTTACACATCGCTGGACCATCTGTCTAACTTTGACTTTTATAAACCCCTTTGAAGAAGACGCTAGAACCCTAAATGATTCAAAAATGAAAGTAGTTTATAAATCCCTTGGGTTTTCAGCCGCAAATCAGTGCTCTTCTCTTGGCCATTTTTGTGGAATTAAAGTTAAACTTGATAACGATACAGAAAATCCTTTGCTAACATTTAATAAAAAGCCAATTGCCATGTTCCACTAGAATATTTTATATTCTTCCGCAAACTGATAAATATAAAGCGAAGTTTCAAAACGATACATATAGATATAGGGATAGAAGCCCTTTTCTCAAATTCCATACCTAATATTATTTTCCGTAACCACAGATTTAGACTACCATCCAAAGGTTTCTTTCTAAACAATGAATGTTCTAAAATCATTTTAATGTGCAAATTTTGTCCAAAGAGAAAATTGTCTGGATCCCGATATTCTTTTGTTGAATACAACTGTAGTATTAAAAGATTCGGAATTCGATAACAATTTTGCTTCTGCCTACATTAAAATTTACATGACGGAGACTGAAGACGGTAGGAATTTTCGTATTACAAAACCTGGAGCACGACTGGGGTTACGTTTACTGCACGAGAAAAAATGTTCTCACAATTTTGGAAGCCAGAAACTTTACCGATATTTTAAAGCTAAGGCCCACCATTGATGAGATAACTTCAGCTCTCCTCCTTGAAGAAACCTTTTCCCAAGAAAAGATGGGAAAAATTAAATCTACCAGCATTTGGAGCAGTCACCGATTTAATAAATAGCTTTGCGATTGTGGAAATGGATTCCACATTCTACAACTTTCTCACTTGTGCTGGTAAACCTATATTTAAACCTTGGCTTATTTATTTGGAACCGTTTAGTTTGTCAGTTTGGATTTTGTTAGTTGCAGCAGTTTTTATTACGCCATTGTCTATTTATAAACGTTTAGAATTCTTTCGATTTCCATAAAATATGCTATATGTCGATAAATTTTGAGTTAACAGCCCTTTTTGAACACAATTGTTTACAGTAAAGAACTGTATAAAATACTCAGTTACGGTGTGGTTTGCAATATGGCTGCTGACCTCCATTGTATTAAATAACGCGTATCGGGGCGACAACTTTGCTAAAGCGATTGCACCAGCTGACCTAAGTCGACTTGAGAAGTTTTATCAGCTTAAAAACTTAAGTTTGTTACAAACGAAACTTGTAAGGGAAACGATTATGTGTATACCGGTTTCGGTAGCTGTTTGACGAACAACATAATCGCTTGGTTTGCTCATTCAGCAGGTTCCAAGTTAAATTTTCTGCATAACTACATTCGGATTCGGACTGAACTTTCAATTTTGGGAAAAGAATTTAATGCGACAATTGAACAAAAATACAGATCCAAACTCCAGTATGATAATTTCATTTATAACATTTTCCTCCACTTGGAGCCAGTTAACGTTAAAAACGATTTCGCAGTGTTGCAGACTTTAGAAAACCATTGTAACACTGCCGTTTACGTTGATTTGGATAGTAAAATTCAAAAATATTATTAGGAATATGGAAAGAGTTGTAATGAAAACACGCAAAAGTTCTATTCTGCAAAGATGCTATTTTACACAGGGCTGGAACATGGTATATTCAACAGAACGCAGGAAATTACTTAATACGACGAATGAGTTACTTGGAATATTCGGGAATATATAATTTTTGGAAAAGATGGTTAAGTTCAAGTGGAACTCGTAAAACTGAGAAATGTTTTGGCGAGCGAGGACTTTCGCTTACTTCTAATATTCTGGCAGTTTTTTACGTCATTTTTGTTTTACACTGTTAGTTTGGTAGTTTTGCAATAGAAATGTTTATAATAAAGTATTATTAACTGATTAGAAAACTTTCGCATTAAAAGGATATTACAATTATTTTAAAAAACAATGTAGTTTTTGAGTTAATTATGATTATTGACTTATGCTTTAATGACATGAGATTTGATTTGAAATCATACAAATTTTTTTTTGGCTGTCTAAAAATGCATTTAAAAGTAAACAAGAGATGCAATCACTCACAGTTACCCAAAAATTTTTTTATAACTGCTCTGGGAAGCCCTAGAAGGAAGGTCTGAGAACAATCGGCTCGGACGGCTAATTTGTTATCTAAAATGCTTAATATTATCTTCCATCTCTATTTTTTCTAAAATATTAAAAAATTAAGCAACATTATGATTGTAAAGTTGGTGGTCAATTTAAACGGTGAATATAGACAAAATATTCTGAAAATATCACTTCACAATTCAAATAAGGTTACACACATTCATAGTATTTATTATGAACTATACTTTCCTTTTACATTTTACAGAGATAAATAATTTAAATTAGCAGAATATATGAGTTCATTAACAATTTTTGAGGCAATGTAAACACCCTTTTACATTTAAGAGTTGATTCCAGTAAGTTTGTTTGGTAAGATTAATTCGATTTCAATATGTCTGTCACCCTCTTCATCCGAAAGTAGAACTTCTCGGGCCGAATAAGTCCCTCTTTGAACAAGAAAACGTTCCGCCATCAGGCTGCTTTCCAGAGCTACAGACATAGTCTGGAGACTTGGCAAGAAGACGCAAAATATATCCTCCCTCTCGAAGCAACTGTTGACACGCATTACACTTTTCTGTATTTCTCGCTAGAGCAGCCAATCGTTGAAAAAAATGGCAGTTCTGGTCACCACGAGCAGCTGTCAATGACGAAGAAAAGATCACTTATCTCAATTCCCCGAGCTGTTCCAGCTGAGCATCAAGCGGTTCATAAATGCTTCATGGGTCTCTCTGGCGCAATCTGAGCTTCCATAAGACCACTTATTAGCTTTCCTGTCACCTGTCGTCGATTCGCTCGAAAGCCGGAAACCAATCGGTCTTTCAGTGCAGAGCAATTTTCATCTGCGTTTTATGGTTTGTTCTCGGTTCATCCCCCTAACTCGTTGGGCCTTGGGCAGCTTGTCTGCAGCGCATACTGAGTTGCCTTGGATATGGTGAGAAGTTTGGATCTCATCCAACCAGCGACACTCAAATAAATATCCTGGCCCGTGAAGGTCAATATTACACCATATAGATAGTTTTTTGCAACCAAACACGGAAGCTTGGATCGAGAAAGCCTGGCGTGATGAAGTCGCGACTTCGCTCGTATTGTTAAATTTGTTATCCGGGTAGCTGTATTGTGAGCGATTTCAACCTTGCAACCACAGCTCCTGCTGCCATTGGGTGGCCCAATTGGGTTAGTTCGCGTTGATCACTGCCATGGCATATTCAGAGTGACAGTTTCCATAGTGTTGCTACATTGCTGTCGATCAAGGTTATCACGTCCCCCAAGTAAAAAGGAATGTAGGATAAGATGTCGCTAGTCGAACACGTCTTCACCACAGTCACCTCTGAATACACAGTTAAGCGTCGAAGCGCAGGGGTTTCGCTGAGGGTAAAAACTCACGACTGCGATGATCAGTCAGATCAGATGACGAGAACCGACTGCGGATCACTAGCTCTTTCAGCTTCCTAAAGGCAGCCTCAGAGGTGGTGGCGATAGAGCAGGTTTGGCCACCTGGAAAGGAATGAGTGTATTCGTGACTTGCTTGAAGAGGTGGAAGCGGATGGTAAGTGTTTACATCCAAGCGCACCAGTTGTTCGGCATAAGAGGCGACGAGCCACACGTACAGAATATCTATTTTGTCCCCCACTGGTCCCCGGCCAAGTGTCGTTTTGACTTCCAACGTGGTGAGGCGTGGTAAGGGTGGTGGGTTTGGAAGAACACGCTCAATGATGGAAGTGGTTTCTTCTACATTCACGAATGTCAGCCGTTTCAATTTGGGCATTGAGCCAAGCATACCAATTAACGTTTCGATAGACAGCTTTATATTGCAGAGCGAGAAAGAAGTGAGGTTCCCCCCAACGTCCGATACGAATGATGATGTAGTTATCAGCGGTGAATCATTGTAAGAAGAGCATAAATGCATAGTTCTTTTCAAATTGAGGGAGTTGAAGCTAAGCGGGTTCCTTTCGAGTGGAAATTTCATCAGAAAGGCACCAGTTTGGCCATCAACACTCACGATATTAATTTCTGGAAAAACTGGAAACTGCCCTGCGACAATCCTCTTTTCAACGAGGGAGTCCACAACGTCTTTCCACTGGGAACTCACGAGACGATAGCCCAACATGGTCTTCCTGTTGGTATCCAGTGTCACGAACTCCAAAACTTTGGTCAGCAACTGGAAATTATAAATATATCAGTAAATGGTAATATCCGGTCATATTTTAGTGTTATTAAACGTTCTGTATTAAATTCAAACTGAAAAGAGCTTACTTCGGGTGGGAGGTCATTAATTGACTTTGGAGACGAAGGAGGAATGACTTCATCTGGCGCTGACTCATTCATCTCTTGATGCTCCTCCACAGGAGGGGGGACAATGGGAGCTTTTTCTTCACACATCGACATTATCGCGAACAACTGCTCACCGTCAAGGCAGATAAACTGAAAGTTGGCTGTCTTCTACTACTGCTCTACTCTCTCTAGTCTCTCTCCTACTTTAAGTACTTTTGACTTTCCCAACTTACTGTCCCCGGTTCCGCAGGTTTAAAAATGATAGATGTGGAGTTGTGGTGATTAATTCATTAAATATACACTTAATTTGATTGATTTCATAAGTTTTAACTAAAACCCATCAAAAACAAAACAAAGTTTTCCGATTGCACAAACACAACAAGAGGAGTATGAATTATCACTCAGGGAAGTCCACTTTGAATTAGGCGCGGTTTCTGTGAAATTGGGTTTGGTTGCTCTCGCTAACCGTTCCGTGTAGCATCTCGTCAGTTCAAGGCTGCTGTGCTTTTGCAGTCCGTTCTGTAAACATGTTCGTTCTTGTCGTTCAATCATTGTGATCAAAGAGATCAGCGGTCCACCACAATTTCAGGATTCTACCCATACGCATTTCAGTATCTTAACGGATAGCAGTTTGAAACAGCATTACCAAACCAATTGTCAATTTTATTCTTTTGCAGTTAAACTAGAGGCTTGTTAATCCCTAATCATCTGTCAAACCGTTAAAGTACTCAAGAAATAATGGATTACAATACGATGGCGATTGATGTGGCATCTTCTTCGCATGACGCTCCTGTTGAAGAATGTCCGAATCCTATGTTGAATTGTTTGGTATGTCTAATTAAGAATTACAATTTGCCTTGCTCAAGAATCTATAACAGTGCAATTTATTGTTTCTATTAATTTTGAATTGCAGGTACTTCAAAATCTTTTCGAGTATGCTTCAAGTGAGGAGATCAAGACGTATCGGAAGGTGTGTCGGCTTTGGTGGGAGGAGTCTCTTCCGCGATGGAGACGTGTTGTTGGAGTACGGCTGGCCGACGACATAAATGATGCAGGGGCTTTATATTTGGAAGACTACCTGAACGGGATTAGCGGAAGTGCTTCAAGTGATCCATATCAATTCGGGAAACATTCCTACAGAAGATTCAAGCTTGACAAGATTAATCTGAGCCTGGTTGACAACCTTGCAGTGGGTGATCGACAGTGGGAATTCTGGAGCACGTGTGGACCCAAGATGAAGCAACTGGAGATATCCAACTCGAGCTTCCAATCTGTTGAGGACTTTGAGGCAATTCTGTTTCGATTCATTCCCAAACTCCTCTGTTTGCATTTAAAGGACAACGTAGTATTCCAAAGACAACCGAGGGAAGTTACGAACCTAATCGATTTGATGTTTGGATCCGCACCACCCAGATTAACTCCTTGGAAGAGTTACGCATCAGTCGATGTGAGAGACTCAATTCATTTCCTGTCAGCTGGGTTCAGTTTCTTGGCCAGTTTCCAGGATCAAATCATTGAACATTAATAATTGGCGTCTCCCAGCTCCACCTTGCTGGACAAGAACTTGTCACATTTTAGAGCAATGATAACCCTTGCTACAGACCAAGGACTATCTTGGAGCCTTGAGAAGTTGGATCTTCTTTTCATGTAAAACTCTATAGCTTTGACATAATTAAGAAGGAATATACAACCACTTTATTTAATTACTATAATTTTTTTTCGCAGGGGTGCACTGCGTGACTCTGTTTTCCAATATCTTCATTCAGAACTGTTGCAGCAGCTTCAACTCCCGCTGACCACTCTCTGCCTTCACATCGACTACGAAACAGTTGGAGCACTTAAACCTATTTTGGAGACTTGCGCTTACACGCTTCGGAAGCTAGTTGTGTACAGTGCTGGAAACATTACGAACGAAGTTGTTCCCATCGAGGATAACGAGGAGGAGAGGGAACTGCGACACTTTCCCTTTGGAGTCCAACTGGACACGCTCTCGAATTGTGGTTGACGGGCAGGCTCCTCTGTAACAATCTCAACTTTCTCCCGTTCACCCCGAACCTGACTAGCCTCATTCTTGCACAGGACGTTGGTATGAATGATTATAATTCAAATTAATTATATTTGTGATGCTTTTTTTTGGTTTCTTTTTGAATTAATTGAACTGAATTTACAGGAAATAGTCTACTTGCCGCTGGATCTCATGTTTCAGGAGAGGAAACTTGGAAACGCATAGCAGATTTGCTGGAGGAACGACCAGTTGAGCACAGACCTCCGGTTGATGATGAGAATAATTCTGTGGTGGTATCGCTTTGAGGGAACTGACTTTTCCAGGCTTGACAATTTGGTTTGTTCCAATCTGAAGGAGTTCATTGTGAGTGGAGTCGGAAACCCCGTTTACGATGCTGATGTAGTTGCGCATTGTCAAAACTCATGCCAAATCTAAAACGCTCATGTTGGGATTGGGAATGACGTTTCGGGTGGCTTGCGAGTGCTGGAACAGTTGGAAGTTCTGATTATTCAACCCTACAAGGTCGATCAGTTCGGATTAACGGGGAACGTTCCGTTGCTCAAACATCGGTTCCAAACCTCTCCGATTTAACTAGTATTTTTCATTTTTAAAATATTTAATCAAGTCTTTATTCATTTATTTCTATCGCTTTTTGTTTAGATTTACGCTACTTTGGCATGGGATTCGAGAAATTGCTGCGAAACTCTGAAACGAGTTTGTCTGAGGAAGCGATCCTCAACGCAATCTTCCCTTTGAAGAATCTTCAGGGTATTACCGCCTTTTACGACAAGAATCAGGTAAATAAAATCAATATTGTCCACAATTTGCTAGTTAAGAAAGTTGGATCATAAAGTGTCATTGTTTTCGTAACTATTAAACTAGATGACTATGGGAGTTCGTCGATTGCTATCCAAGTTTCCAAATTCCAGAATCCATGCAGACGGAGATAAGCTTCGAGAGTGGAGATTTAATGGCGAAGAAGGAAATGAAAGTTTGAGCGAAGTCGAGTCAGAAGAAGAGCCACAAGAAGATGAGGAATACTCAGATGACGAATACGAGGAGGACTCGGGAAGTGACCAAGAAGAGGATGCTTAAAGAATGATTAGTTAATATAACGGTTAAATACTTTCAATGAAATTACTTTACTGTTCATGCATATTTTTGAAGTAAATAAAAATGATTGTTTGTTCACACGTTGTTAACAGGCCTAAGATTTGTGCAGTGTCTTCTGGCGCCTCAGTTGGGATTATGTTGCGACCCGATTGGCTATTCGCTTAAATCTCGATAAGCGATTTCGACGCGAATAAAGCGATTTTAAAGAGACTCGTTATTCGACACGATATCCCTGCGAAACTAGACTCGTAATCGTCTATGATTAGAAGTGTTAATCTCGTCACGAACGGAGCTTGTTTTTCGCATTAAAATCGATGCGTACTCGATACTTAAAAAACTTCGCCATTGATGGCATTCATATTTTGAAAAGGAAGTTCAAATGTAGTACTGTTCTCGCTTAGTAATAGATACGAAAACGATACAACATATTTTGTTGTTGCCAGATGTATTTATACTTAATGATATTTATACATAGTGGTAACTTACCACTGGTAAGTATACATTTTCTATTTGAAGG